>JAMZAV010004076.1:0-57746 GCA_024449915.1 Sweltsa coloradensis
CTTGAATAAAGTACGTAGTCTAAATTAATTATATTCTGCATATTACCTTCGATTGACTATAATTGCAATATTTCTAGCAGAGCATAGCCTGCATTATTTATTAGTTCTTTAGTGTATGACATTTAGTAAAACACATGAATATTGCCAGCGAATTAGCCGCGGTCGCTTAGCCGGTACCCACTTAACACCGAAGTTAAGAAGCATCGGGACGTGGTCAGGGGAAGAGCAGGTGAATGCTCTGCCCTGAAACACACGTGTACCGCTAGCTAGAGCAGATGGAGGGTTCAAGATCTAGTGTAACGGCTTCATTCTCCTCAACGTCTGCTCGACAGTCCGGATTAGTGGAGGAACCTACGTATATGACTGTCGAGGTAACACCGTCCTTTCGGATCGGACGTAAAGTACCCTTGGTACTTTTCGAAAGGAGTAGGCTACGTGCCGGTATTGCGTTTCCCCATTCTTCCTTCTCTATTAAATTTGCACTAGTGAATTGCATTCTGTTGAAAATAGAGACAATATTAGTGATAATAATAAAAATAATATTATGTTTTGACCACCGACTTGGAGATATTTTAACTGATAAAGACTTTTATAGATTTTTTTTTTAATTATCGGGTACGAAACAACCTGATAAATAAAAATGTCATCAATGGGTAGCAAGACATTTAAAAGTTTTAACTTTTAGAATTGTTTGTTGCCAAGGCTGTGGCCACGAACATGACTCTTTTCAAAAAGAAAATTGCCATCGTTGGTTCAAATTTGAATTTTTTGCGAGTTTAAATCGTAACAGATTTTGCTGAAAATGTTAACAGCACCCACGAAACTGGTCCCGGATGATTGTTTCAAATTTCAGCGCAATCGGTCCCATGGTTCGGCAACTCTTTCAAGTACGCAGTCACTAACAGGCAGGCGGACCGATACAGGCACAGATGAAGTCCTGTTTGAGTTGAGTTGTGTAAGACTCGGTCGCTGCGCTTCTTCCATCAATAATAATATTCCTCATTCATAGAAAGCACTTTAGGACGCTAAGGATACTAACAGTACCATCAAAATATGTGTACAAACCATAATAAATTTTTAAGAGCATCACTATCACGCAAGTGCAAAAGGATCAGAATAATTCACCACTATAACACTCGTAATAAGAAAAAAAATGTGTTTGTTGCAGCAACTAGCAAGTAAGTTGAAACTTTCTAATAAAGCTCCAAGTCAGGCAGGGAGAAAGCTGTATAACCACTTACCTACAGATATAAAAGGAATTACAGACCTCAGTGCATTTAAGACATTAAGCTACACGAGTTTTTATTAACTAAAGAGTTTTATACAATAGATGCTTTTTTTGGTTCATGTGAAGGCTGATATCCAAGAGTAGCCTAAATTTATAGTGTTCACTAACGAATGTAATACACTAGTAAACACACATCTCATTCATTGGTCATTTTTAAGTCATTTTATATACTTGTACTGGTGCGTCCTGGAACGAATACATAATATAGTTGACATGTGCATGGATGTCTAATTTTACGCTATGAGTTAAGTATGATAGTACTACTGTAAATGTTTTTGTATTTTACTGTTTCTTTGTTTTTAATACTAATTTTGACCAAGGTTGATATTACTGTTGTAAAAGGCTCTGTATCTTATTTTATTTACCTGTCTTTATAATGTCTATGCAATTTTAACAACTGATAATAAAACTGAAACTGATCTAAATATATTTAATTTTAATTTGGAATATATTATAAACATTATGACAATTTAAAAAAAGTGTGACAAATTTGATACAGCATAACAAGTAATGTGTTTCAATGTATGCTAGTGGACGGGGCAGTTTGGCTGTGGAGTAATGATAGGCGAGAGGTTGGAAGTCGCTGGACAAGGGAATATCCTGCGGAACAGCCGGGTAAAACAAAAGGCATCGGAATCTCGTGAAAGATGTTTTTATTTGCAGAAGAAGTGTAAAAAGTGAAATCTACAACCAGAGATTAAATAATACAAATGTCATCATACCATAAGACAATGGTTTGCATGGATTCAGATTAAGACACATCAGTTATTTATTGAGCATAAACAATATTGTTTGCCCTAAATGAAATAAACCAAGTGGCACACTTGAAATTCAACAAGATAAAACAATATTAAGTAGAGATGGGCTGATTCCAGATATGACCGATTCCGATTCTTAAATTATTGTGTGCGATTCCAATTCTTATAATAAATAATAATAATAATAATAATAATAATAATAATAATGTCTTTATTTCTCTTGAAGAAAAAGGCGAATTTAAGCCAACATGGCTTCTCTTAGAATTGACCCTAACTAACATAACTTGCCGCTAATCTACATAATAATTATGTTTAATTAATAAAAACACGGCAACACAATGTTTAGGCTTATAGTTTAGCACAATTCAAAATGTTTCCATAGTGATGAGGATAGTTGAGGAATATATAATTAAAATAAAATATAGTATGTGCAGCATTAGGAACAGGTAGCACCTAGTAACTAAACTAAACTAGCAAAGCTTAGACAGAGGCTGCAAATAAACACAAATATGTACCAGTGAGGAAGGTTTGCTACAAGAATAATGTAAGGAATTATATTTAAAATTAATTCAGTCCTTAAAGATAAAGTACAGTACAAAACGTGAGCGTATTTATCTCCACTGCGCCTGCCTAGCAACAGTTGACCGCCTACCATCGTCCAGGTAGCTCGCTATCTCTCTTTGTTTGGTGGTTGTATGCGAGACTGCCCAAGGCCTGCCGAGTGGGGCTCGGGTGTGTGTACGTCTTCGACCTTGTCGATCTTTTCAACAGGAATCGGAATCACTCAAATGGCCTAAAAATATGGGAATTTAGATTCTAACGAATCTTAGAGAATCGGTGGAATCGGTTTTGGAATTGCCCCATCTCTAATATTAAGGCTATGGTATCGTCGACAACTCTTTAACATAATAGTCAAAGGAAGATGACTGAAGTTGGCTGAATAAAAGAAGAACTTGAATATAATATGTAGGCTATAATAGTAAAATAAAATTAAAAAAAAAAATGTGGTGGGAAAACCTCCCTGTCAGCCATGATATGCATGAAAGACAGATTCAGTTGTTGCACAGTTCTCAAGACGTATGGACTTGGTTGCACAATGAGCTCTGCAAGAGCCAAGAATAACAACATGACTGGGTCCGCAGGTATCAACAAGGTAGGTTACAATAACAGCGGCCTATGCAAAAAGATACTGTATAGATACTACTTTTTTTACTTTTTACAGTACTACTTTTACTTGTACAAATGGGTTGTAAGGCTATATCGACTCATGACCTTCAAAGATAATTCTGTTATAATTGAATTTTGGCACAAATTGAAATTATGAAATGTTAGCAAATGCACCCTAAATTTGAATACTGTAGTATTTGCATAGGCCTGGTTTAACAATACTTGACATTGTATAGTTCTACACACTCTGGTTTTACAATAAACACTTCTACAAGAATAACAAAATATCAATACATGTCGGGTAACAAGACTTTGTAGGCAATAGATTTCTAAACTTCTATAAGAATAACAAAATATCACAAGAAAGATTTGAATTGTTCAGTAATTTGAGACTTTTAGAATATGTGTTCCTTCTACTCACTAATTTACTGATTGGTGCAATATTCACAAACCATTTATTAATTACTCTTGATACTTATTTACTGTATAGATTATATATACGTGTCATATTATCGTATTATGTTAAGTTTTTAAATGTGTTTAATCTTTTATGTCCAGCAAAGATCTTGAAAGAGATAACATGCTCTTGTAAACTCTTTGCTGCCATTTAACTTAATATTATAGTAATTAGAAACTGCCCTGCGAATCTACGCTTTTAACTTTATACAACATCTACGCTTTGCGTCAAGCCTCTGTTTTGTTTCTACGATGCAACCGTCTAATGCAGAATTGATTATGGCACAATTTGACATTCTATTGTATTAGGTCCCCTAATGATTAGAGAAGATTCGTAATTTTGTCATTATTGCTCGGATTTTGTGATTTATTAGGTGTGATAAACAATCATTTTTCTTGATTAATTTAGAAAGATTTTAACTTTGTTTTAGATGCCAAAACCACTAGAACAGGTTTTGAACAAGGGGGTACCTATCCCGATCAGCGATGGGGAATAGTGAAGAGGTATCTGTATTTTACTTCGTAACAATAGTTTTAATAGTTGAGACTGACGTTCAGTGCTTAATTTGTATTGATAAAGGTAGTGGTACGCTATGATGCAACTTTATATATTAAATATGCTTTACAAACTTGCCCCCCCACCACTTGTCTACTTTTTTAGGTTCCCAAATTCCATGACTTTTCTCGATTGAAAACCATTTTTTTAAAAGAATGAATATTTGGCTGATCAAGAAAATAAATTACCATTTCTCTCATTCAACGTTTCGATGGTCTGGGGGCTTGGCCCCGGAAAATGTTTGATTTTATAGATTTGATTTGGCGAGTTTTAGAGACCTTAAAAAGGTAATGGTACGCGTATCAGCACAAATTGAGCACTGCTGACGTTAAAATAAACGAGTAGCTTGTCTTGTAGCCCCGCATAGGAGACCACCATCATGCAATGAGAGACATACGCTGCCAGCACACCGGCATCGTAGAAACCTAATTATTTCTGTTACACTACACCTAATTTAAATCGATTACTACTTAACATTTCTTCACTTAGTTGAACTATTTATTAGTTTCATGTTTGTTTACTGTATCACACAATGCCTATCTATAAACATTCTTTACATTTTTAAGGAATTGATTAAACAGTGTTAGACACATTCTAGTTATGTATTTTATATATTAAGTTACGTACGTAATTATTTTTCGAATCTTTGCCAAAGATTGAACGACTCACTCAGCATTAATTACTTTTACGTAAATGGGCTGGAAACGTTTGTTGCAACATGTTTCTTACACAACATTGTTGACATTTTGACTCTTGTTGATAGTTGCTTTAATACACATTGTACAGCTATAGTAAATATATTATATATAAAAATCTGTTTATTTTATTGCCTCCGATTGAGTGAACGTAGATCAATACTTCACTAAAACATTTTACTAGTACGTATAAAAGAACGGTGACCTAGTAACACACATTCCAGACTAGGACTACAAGTTTGGCAGTTTGTTTCGAGAGGACATCAGCAGGTTATGTTATAGACAGTGTTTCTCAATACTACACACTTGGCATGTTCCCTATGGCATACAGACTGTCACCATATCCACAAATATAAACCCACATACTGGTAAGTGTATTGTGGCAACATTAATTTGATGGAGTGAGGAGAAAAAAAATTATTAAAAATGCAGTAAGAACTGTATACAAGGTTTGTTAACATATCAAAACCACACAGGTGTTCAATATATTTTAACTCTGGCTTTGTATTTCACTTGCAATGGACAAGAGAGGCTAATGAACACCTGGGATAAAGCGAGACTTTGCCGATAATAATATCTCCATTACTTAAACAATTTGTTGATTTTATTTTGTTTAGTAGGTGTATAAGAACTAAGAATATTTAACAAAATCCCAAAATAAGGATTGTTTACACTTTTTATTTTTCACGTATTGTATTATTGATGGTGAAGATTTGTTGCATTACGAAATAAAATATTTTTTATTGAATAAAGCTATAATTTTAGGCCAATGATTACAATCTTAGGCCATTGTAGCTAAGGTTTTAAAAATGAATGTCTTATATATAGGCAAACGTATAGTCAAAAGTGGAGCTTAAGGAAGTTTGACTTATCTAACCAAAAACTTACTTCACCCGGTCTGCATTGCAGACAAACAAATGAGATACGTACGTATAACCTGATGTACGTAGGTAGGTACTTGCAAATATTCTAAAACCTATGGTGGTCAGTGCTCAAATTAGCTGCAACAACAATGTAGAAGGGCTTCTTGATCCCAAAGTTGATTTTGTGCACTGAAGTGTTTAAATATGGGTATATTTTAATTTAAATGTGCCTAATTAATTTCCTTCCACAATTAAGATTAGCCCATACATATATAATTATAAAACAATAGTGGAAAAATTATAATATTGAAGTGATATGTATTTTCAACCTTTTTTGATGTAGTACTTTCATAAAAAAAAAAAATGGAAACAAAACTGAAATTTACTTTGAATTTATGTTGCTTTGCAATACCAAAACTAAAAGTAATTAGGTACTGTAAAATGTAAATGTAAAATATTTTGTGACCCATCTTTAAGTTGTGTTTGTATTAATATTATTTTTATTATTTTGTTTATGTTTGTATGATGAAACGCATTGTGGATTAAGGTAACAAACAACTTTAAATTAGCTGCAGTCGTCATCAGCAGATGAAAAGTTTTGTCGCCTCCATCCAAGGGTTGGGCTTTGTGTTCTCTATTCTTTCCTAACCTGTCAACCATTCTCCAATCTAAACCCATCTGTAGTTTATTCAGTTCCAACGAGGTAGAATAGAGGTTTATAGAGCGGGCTTGATTCCAGTATTAGCGCTCCTCGCTGAGGCAAAACTAACTACCGAAAAGCGCCTGCTTCTGTCATGGCCGCCAATTATCAAAAAGTCATAGAGCGGGCTCGAGTCCCGCCCACAGCCGCCCAGGTGCCTCCAGCCAATGAGGCTGCTCGAACTGCCTGCTTGCGTCATGGCTGCCAATGTTCAATTTGCTTCAAACATGCCGGCCAGTTTTACGCTCTATAAACCTCTATTCTATCTCGTTGTTCAGTTCCCCCCCCCCCCACCCACCACTACAGAATCATAGAATGTTTGGCACGCGTTGTTATACCAGCTTTTTAACAATTAATGTGTTCACACAGTCTTTAAAATGTAAGTAACATTAAATATAACTTTATCTGTTTCACCTTTCTAAAATATTACAAACGGGATTAGGAACTTAAGTGACTTGGCTATATTATGTGGGACATGGTAAAAGAGGTGGAACCAGTAAATATTTAGACTACCTATTTGACAAATGTGAGCACATTCACTGTGGCACTTAAGATAAATAAAACATTCAATAGCTACCAAGGATCAAAACCAAAGCCACCTTCGCACCCGACGGCAGGCAGTAGATAGGGTGGGATACACAGAACCATTCACAGAGCCAGACCGGCCGCTAATTGACAAAGGAGATTGCAGTAAAGAACACGTACTCTCTGTTGCCTATAGAAAACGAGTGATATCAACCGGTGTATTACATACTGAATCAACAGTCAAAGTGACTTCTTAACAAACAATTTGGTGTCTGATACAAGCCACAGAAGTAGGTGAACATGCCTTAACACTTCAAGTTTACACCCTTTGCCCACTCCTATGTGGCAGTAGGGTCATCAGAGGATAAACTCTATTAAAACAACAAAAATTAAAGGCACAAATATTCTAACAATATATGTAGGTACTTGACTATATGTGTGGCCATCTTTTAACAACTACAGAATCCAACAACAATAAAAACTGTATATGTGTTCCTTTCCCTTCAATATCGAAGTTCTATCAATGCTTTACATAAACTATCCAACAATATGTTTCCAGTTCCTCCTTTATACGTGTAAAACTAAATGACTAGTGGCTTGTAAGGCCTAGCAGTAGAACACATTTGTAGTTCTAAATCAGCCACCAGTACCTCACTCTAATGGTAATGAGTAATGACTAATGGCATACTAAAATAATAATGATAAAACACAGTAAATACATAATAATACATCATTTAAATATAGGCCTACATAGGCCAAATGACAGGAATACTTGGGGAAGGAAGTTCATTTAAGTTCACATTTCAAACTCAACATTTAAGAAACTAACATGTGGAAAGTTCAGTTCACACATCAAAATTAACTTTAGCAGTTTACTAGTACCGGTACTTGTAGTTGTAGTACAGTCAAACTTTGTTTTCTCGTTTGCAACGGTTTTGTTTCTACAAACTGGAATAAATTGGATCAAGTGATGTTGATTTTTATTTCAATTGTGATGATGAATGATGAAATGATGTCTTGTCTCAAGTCTAGTCGCCAATCCATGGCTGACCTAGTAAAGTTCTTTAAATAACGTAGCGGTAATGTTCGGCCACCTTTTACTAACTTTTTCTCCCTATGTACCATCCCATCTAACCAGATCGACTCTTCTGTTTCATTAACCTAATGGGATTTCTCGCCTTGAAATCATAAAACATGTCCATTTTACCGGTTACCCTTCACCTACAACTTCCTTGCATCATTACCTCATCTTGCCTTGATTTCCTTTCTCATGTGAACCATTTTAAAAGTTCCCTCCCCAAGTATGATGAAGTGAACCTTACTTGGAATACCGTATTTACTCGATTGCAATCCGACACCGAATGCCAGCCAATCTCTGGTTAAAAGTTCATTTAAGCATGTAAATTCTGAAAGTTTGCCATTGATTCCAAGTAGGGGTGCAATTTTGAACAGGAAAAATGTGTTGAAATGGGTTGGGCTTCCAAACAGGTAAATACGGTACTTCCCATCACTATTGATTAGTTCCGATTACCATTCGAGAAACGCATGTCTTGTGTAAGGACGACCGTGACCGCAAATAGGGGTGAATGAACAATTTGTGCGCCAGTGCATTTGGTGTTTGTGTGTAAGTGTAAACGGGTGCAATTCACGTGCTCGTATTTTCCCCGTAGAGAAACCGGCAGATCTGCGTCCGAAGCTCAACGCTGGTGACGCAGTTTGTGTCCGTCAGGTTGGCGTTGGTCATCGGGCTGGCAAACCTGCCACTGAGGAACCACTCGTTGATGGCTGCTCGCTCGTAGGTGAAACCGTCTGGAAAACAAGCGGTGTAAGCAATGTGTTCGAATACTTTACCTTACATGTGTGTGGACTAGTATAAATACGTAATTTGTTGGACTCTCCACTTAATAAATTAAAAAATACTTTTCATAATATTTTGTTGGCTGTTCAATAATCTTTGACAAGTTAACATTTAACAACAGTAGTATAAGAAAAATTAAACTTTCAAAAGTTTTAAAATAAAAAGTGAATTACGTACTTATACTAGGAAAACGCTAAAGTCCCGCCGCGTTGATGGATGAGCTTTTTAAAATTTTTAGTTTGTGAGGGATATCTTTACTTTTGCAAGTGCTTTGTTTTGCTGCCTACGCATTGTAGGTGATTGTTGACAAGTTTCTTTTGTTACCTGTCAATTGGTATTATTTAGCGTAAAAACTTATATTAAAAGCTTTATTTCTATGGATTCTGGCTAACTTTTTCAACTTTTTCTTTAAAAAGGTACTACATCATCATAACCTTAATGTCCATGTATAATATGAACGTTGTAGCCCCACCCGTTTGGTCAGAATTGGCCCAAATGTCACGAAAATATCGCACTAAAAATCAAAAAAATCGTAAAAGTACGATATTCATGAGAAATATTTCTTCGATTGTACCCAAAAACAATACACCTCTAAGTTCAGAGATTTCGAAGGTCCTGTCAAATTTTCATCAAGATCGGATATGCCGTTTGCCTGGTAGAGAGTTAACAAACAGACAGAAAAAAAAAAAAAAAAAAAAAAAACACCCGAGCTAAATTTTTTGGGGGTCAGTGAAATTGAAGTCTTCGCTTCGCTCATCCAATTAACCTCGCCTGCTCTTTAAGTTTCATTACTCTTCCGTATGTGGACTAGTGTACTAGCTAGGGCTGTGCAAATATTCGACTTTCGACTAATAATCGCGAATTGCAAGAGCAAGAAGTTCTTATTTTTATCGACAGAGCGCGCTACTTACAAATCGAAAAATTTTTGTTGACGTTCATGGTGATTACAACTGAACACAGCAGCTGCTGCATGACCATTTCCGGCGATTTCAGATTTTCAGTGTTTTGATGGTCACATTTGTTGTTATTTCTGTCATTATTCCAAGAAAAAGATTGGAGAAGGGTTAACAGGTTGGGAAAGCAAAGAAAACATAAATCCCAGCCTGAAGGGCTGGGGGATGACCACCTGCTGATGACAACTGCGCTAATTTTAAGTTGTTACCTTAATCCACTTATTACACCCACCAAAGAAAAAGAACCAAAGAATTATTCCAAGAAAATTATTTGATATTCGATATTCAAACTTTTCTAGTATGATTATTCAAAATTGGATTCAAAGTGAAAAATCACTATTCGCACAGCCCTAGTACTAGCGCTTCTGGAGGGAAGCCCCGTAAATGGTTGTGCTGACATTTTTAAAATATTGCCCCTCTGCAAAAATATTGACTAAATGAAGGGGGTGGAAGAAACAAGTACTGATGAGAAAACTCATTAAGAAAATTTCAGGGACAGTTCTAAAAATTTGGTTATGTGTAGGGAGTACGGTTTTACTCAAAATTTCGGGTTTTGGGTTTTTGGGGGTCCACCGACAGTCTAACAGGGTGCCCGCACAGAAACAAAAATTTTTTGGGGGATGGTCGAGGGGGCGGTCTAGGGGTTTACATACTTTATTAAGGGAAAGGGGTCTAAACATTAAATTTGAAAAAGCTTTTTTTACAAAATGCCTTTCAAAAAAACAAACAGTGGAAAAAAAATTGAGTAAAAACATAAGACAGTTCTTCAAAAAAAAATTCAATATCCATTTTTAACGCAGTTTTATAACGGCAGTCTTTTCCCAAACAGAAAACCCCAAAGCATTTTAGTACCGGAACCCAACCGACTTGTCAAAAAAACCTCTCCGAAAATCACATAAAAAATACTTGCAGCTAAAAATCGCTCTTACATGGGGGCAAAGCCCTAGCCGCAGAGGCATCTCGCCATAGCCCAATTTGTTTATGGCAGTTAGTGATTTTTTACCTGATATGTTTGTTTGTAGAGGACCCCTTTGAAATTCACCGGTTTTTAGTTTTATTGGAATTTTTGAAGGGTGGGAGTTAACCGAGCGGGCGGTAAATTTTGTAGCTTTGGGTAAAAACCCTCTATCAGCACTCCTAGCATGTGAGTAAATTTAAATAAATAACTTTGTATTTAGAGTCTCCCACTCGCTAACTGATTTTGGGGGGACTTAAACTAACTAAGAAACCAAGCCACCCTGTAGGCCCCACACAATCGCGAGCGAGCGATAACCCCCCAAATCGATTTTACAGGAAATATAGCAATCAGTGGTATGGACAGTGGACACCCGAGATCAACGCCAAAATCAGCAGGCCGTTTCGAAAACCTTTAAATTTTTGTTATGTGCCTCTTTAATGGGTGCCCCCAAGTCACCATTTAAAAAATTCCAAAACCCAAAAAAATGAGGGACTTAGTGTAAATCAGAAGTTAAAAACTTCGCCATAGCTGGAATCAAACCCTGGACCTTCGCATTGGAAGCAGAGATGAAACCAAAACCACGAGCCTCACTTGCATGTTGTTTAGGGGGTTAACATCCCAGAAGTGTTTTCCCTAGAAAGTGCCGGGGGTCTCGCATGATCTCGTGCGTTATGGGACCAAAAACCGGGGGGATCGGGATATCCGGGGCAACCTCCAACAACCCGGCGTTTCCTTCTTCGCCAAAAAACTGCAGGGAGAATTCTGTCGCTCCACCTCGGGTCTGAAAGAAAGACGTATCTTTCAAGTTTTGAATGCTAAAAATAAGATTGGAAAGGGTTGACGGGTTGGAAAGAAAAGAAAACTAAATCGGCGGGGGGGCGACAAAACTTTTCACCTCTGATGAGGAAAACTGCAGCTAATTTTAAGTTGTTACCTTAACCCACGAGGTTTCGCCTTCTGGGACTCATCAGGCAGATGGGGCCCACTAAAATCGCTAACGACTAAAATAAATAACTAATAAGAATATTTTTATTGGCTAAAAAAAACCAAAATAATTACATACTGTTTTTAAAAAATAGTTACTTACTTTTATTTTTTCCCATATACAAAAAAAGACAAAATTTTTTCAAAATGTATCTGATTTACAGCTGAAAAAAAAACTACACTTCACCATGTATCCTTTTTTTGGTTTTGTACCCTAATGCAATTTTGGATAGGATGACAAAACTAATCTTTAATTTCCCGCATTTTTTAATTTTTTAAAGCTAGCCCTATGCTTTTATTGTTATTGTTTTGTTTTGTTTTTTTGTTACTCCCTGCCCGCAAAAAGCAGGGGAGAAAAGGGACTTTACATTGGATAGAAAGACAGAAAAATGACTGAAGAGGCCAATTTTTTCCCAAGAAAAAATAAAAAAAAAATATTATTGTTTGGGGACATTGTTAGGTACAGGGTGGGAAGGGCAGGCTGCGATGGTTTGGAATATGAAAAGAATGACGGAAGAGAGGGTCCCCCGGAGAATGTATGAGAAAAAGGGTTGAAGGAAGAAGAAGACGGGTGAGCCCCCAAGGGAAAAGATGGAAGGAGACCTAGCAAGAGACCTACTACTAGGGGAAGGCTGAGAGTGTATAGAGACACAAATTGTGGGAGTAGAAATAGTGAAAAAATTGGTTGCTAACCCAAACTGACCCTGCCAGAAATAGGAACGGCAATGGATAAAAAGAAAAAAAGATGATGGAAATTAGAACCTACAAACAGTTGTAATGCAGCAACAAGCTGTTTACGGTTTAAAAAAAGTACGTAGATTTTAAAAAGGGTATTATTTTTTACTTTCTGAGCGTCACCTGTTGGGAAAATTATTTCTCTCCTTAGTCTTAAAGTTAAAAATTTACAGCTAACAGAGTGAACAAAAATGTGATCTGCAAAACAGTGAAACGCCTTTTTGCCCCAAATTTAAAGGTCAAATTCCCCGGAGGGGTGATAGATACAATGAGGGCGTTACAAAAAACAACTCATCATGCGGGTACAACCCACGTCCTCATGGCCATAAACCCCTTTGACTACCACCTAAAATTTTATGTACCCCCCGCAGTGGTTTAAACAGAGTATTTCACAGTATGTTAAAATGAAAATGTTTGTACGGTATTTTAAAAAGCTATAAAGGTTGTTTTTTTTTGTTATAAAGTTCATGTGCTGTATAGTATAATGAAATAATATTAACAAAAAAAAGACAATGAATCCTTCACAAATCATTCACACAGTTTCTAACTGAACGAGCAAAGCAGTTTGCTACCAGGGCCCTGAGAAGAGGTATATCCGTACCCTTTTGCCGATGGTGTGTATCTCATCGTTGACAGCGGGCCTGTTGGCCCCTGAGGTTGTATGTGAGCCCATCTTGATCGCAAAAGCCCCCCTTCACACAACTTGCCATATCTTTTAGCCCCCAGTTTCCGCTGCAAGAACATTATCCATTGTAGATTGCAGAGGCGAGACCCATAGATCCATTAGGGAGACATCGAAAGTCAAATATGGGGAACCTCCTTAGCTGAATAAAAAAAAAATTTTTTTCCCCTGTGCTTAAAAATTATATGGGGCACCAGGGTTCATTATGTAGCATTTTTTTTGCAATATTATTGTAAATTCTAATTTAGTAAATACTAAAATAGGAAAACTTTACTTTGTTCAGTCATTTTCCCCTGACCTAGTGTTATCCCCCGCATGCCGGTCTATGAGCAACATGAAAGAAGGGGTAAAACTGCAACAAAAAATTGGTTACTCTAACTAAGTCGAAAAGAAATTTCCCCCTTTTGGGGGGGTCCTCCAACTCCTATGCAGTAAAAAAAAAATAAAAATAATAATAATATAATAATAAAAAGTCGGTTTTTTTCGTTTGGAAACTAACGTTCCGCGCGACTCTGTAGTGACAATTGATGGAACTACTTCAAAAAAACTCGCACTTTTCTACTAGTGGGTTAAAAGTCGATGACGACAAATGGGGGAAAAAGTCATAACATTAAAAACGATCGAATGTTTGGGGAATGTTTTGGAGTAAAGCAACTATCTTTTTTTGAGGGTATTTCTAGGGGGTAGACCTAAACTTAGGACCTAGGGGCCCACAAATGTATTTTCAAAATTTCGATTTGATGCCAAGGGCTACTTACGTCCCGAAAAATGTATTGTGGCCTTTGGGGCCCAGGGTACCTTACGCCGTTAGGCTTGAAAAGACAATCTCAAATTATTTCGCATGAAAATGCCAGTGAGCCTGCGCAACACTTTATGTCAATAATAAATCAAAAATAATGTTTTAAAAGATAGGGCCCAGGGCTAATATGATTAAAAAAATTTAAATTTTACGTTTGTCTGTTATTTGTTGATTTCGCGTCACTGCACATCGATAATCTAGCCGTATTAGCGTGCATGCTTTTATTAGTTTCACTTTAACCGCCCTCACGCGCGACGTTAGATTCAATTTTTACTTTGGGGGTAAGGGGACCTCCCAAAGGGGAAACTTCTTTTGACTCTGTCTAACAGATTGCAACGATAGTGAGGAGCGGACCCAATTTCCCTTTTTTGCCGATGCCATTCCCATTATTTACCCATTCTTTCCGTGCCCATTCTTTTTTTCCCCTTTTGTAAAAAAAAGGTAAAAAAATATTAATAATTTCGCTATATTTTCTTATGTAATTATTTTGAATATACTCACTTTAAAACTTTTTTTAAATTTACATATAAGTAGGGGTCACATAAAAATTTAAAAAAATTATTATATAACTATTAATTTTTTTAAATTTTCTCTTGAATTTCTCTCTTCTCTTGCATTTTGGATGACTTACATAATAAATATACTTTTGCTGCATAATATTCGTTTTTACCGGCCGCGCTCCGCGTTTGAATCAGCCTTCCGTTTGTCCATCCGCCGCCCAGCGAGAAACGCCCATGCCTACGAGTATGAGTACGAGAGAGACACATGCCGAACACCAAACAGCTGGCTAGAGAGCCTAGAATTTGCAGCGTCATGCGCAAATTAGATGCGCATTCGATTTAAATCACAGGTGGCTGGCCAGTAGGCTTACGACGATTGGCATACGTTCGAAAAGAATGTGAAATAGGTTCAAAACTGGAGTCTACAAAACAATTTGTACGTCGCAAAACGTGTCGAGGAGTCCATTCAATTTACCCAACCAAGGTAAAATACTTGCAAAATGGCGGTTTTAGACTATCTATCTGCGTGCTTTAATCAGTTCTTCTGCGCGCGAAGTCAAACAAAGAATCGTCATTGAAAACCTTTATTCAAGAATCGGAATCGTCGATTCTACAAAGACTCGCCAAGTCTCAAGACTAGGTATTGGAATCGGTCCAGGAAGCCAAGTCTTGAAACCACTCGTTTCAACTCGCACACGTTCTGAGTCGAGAAATTCCTCCAAGTCGCTCAAAATTGCCAAATCGGTAGTCTTGGGGACAAGTTCACGAGTCGCACGGTGACTTGGAACGAATGTTTTTTCACGTTTCAAACCACGAGGTATTTGGTGGTGACTTGTGAACTTTGTCGATTTGAGACGATCAAAACAGTTTGTTATTGATTTGGTAGTTATAAATTGTGACATATCAATCTAGTTGAACGTTGTAAATGCAATAATAGATGTAACACGGTGAGCTAGCAACCGGCAAATTAACGTACCCGTATTATTAAGACATGCATCACCCCTTTCCAATTGATCAAACACCATGTTTAAATTAAATATGTACATTTAAAAAATTATCTGACATTGGATATCTAGGCCTACCTTTCAAAAACAACAACAAAACAACAATACAAAAACAAAATAGCACAGCTTTCATAATAAAGAGATCGATTATTTCAATCTAACTAGCTGTGATTTTGATCGATTTTATTTTGTTTCTATTGGTCACTATGGGATTGTTGGGGGTGGAGCCTCAAGCCGTGAAAATGGTCCCAAGACTACCGATTATCGTTTACCCCAAGTCACCGGTGACATAGAATAAGCGACTCGACTCACTTCTCGACTCGAAACGAGTGGCTCAAGACTTGGCCTCCAGCTCTAATAGTGAGTCAAGTTTCTATGAAACGTGAACTGAACTCCACACATGAAAAACAAATTTGTAAAATTCTAAAAATATAATTGTTTTGTGTTTTTATTGACAATTTCTAACCCATTTTTTATAGGATGCTCAAAACTCAAACAAAGCAATGTTTTAATTAGTGTTGCATGTGTGCATTAGGTCTTTAAAAAATACCATTTCCATCACATTTATTTTGTTTGTTCTTAGTAAATAACCAAGAGCTAGGTGGTAACGTTTGTCTCACCCTTCTTCTGTGGCCCCTAAGCCTGACGGTAGCCATTGTCTGGAACACTAGTTGCTGGGGTAGCTCCCACACGATCACCGTCTTGTCTAGGGAGCCTGAGAACAAAACAAAACATCTTTCTTTCTTGGGTCACTTTTTAAAATGGCTTTTTGGGGTAAAAAACTTCATAATAATTGATCATTATTGATTGTTGGATGAACGAAGTGTAGACTTCAATTTCACTGGACCCCCAAAAAATTAGCTCGGGTCTTTATTTTCTGTATGCTCACTCTCTACTGGGCAAACGGCATATCCGATCTTGGTGAAAATTGGAGAGGACCTTCGAAATCTCTAAACTTAGACCTGCCACGTTTTTGGGTACCGGTACAACCGAAGAAACATTTCTCATGAATAATTGAATATCATACTTATACGATTTATTTTTATTTTTAGCGCGATATTTTCGTGACATTTGGGCCAATTCTGACCAAACGGGTGGGACTACAACGTTCATATTTTACATGGACATTAAGGTAATGGTGATGTAGTACCTTTTGAAAGAAAAAAATGAAAATGTTAGCCAGAATCCATAGAAATAAAGGTTTTAAATTTTAATATAAGTTTTTTTAGGTATATAATAATAATTACGAAGTAACTATAGAACCTTGACAACAATCGACAACAATCACCTACAATGCGTACAAAAATCAAGTCTTCGGGCCTCTAGATATTATTAATGGTATTACCATAGCAATTAGTACTATGGCAATTTGCAATGGAACTTGAAAAAGTAAAGAGATCCCACGCATACTAAAAACTTAAAAAAGCTCATCCATCAACGCGACTAAAAAAACGTTCGCGAAGCGGCCTAGTTGTAAACCACAAAATCATCAGGACAAGGTATAAGCCTTACCTGTAGCTAGGAGGGACGAGTCGTCTGAGAAGGCACAAGTGGTTACCATGCTAGAGTGGCTCTCTAGGACATGGACACATTCACCAGTATACTGAAACAACAGACAGGAGATTTGATTATATTGTCGGCATACTGTGAGGAGTAAAACTTTGTTTGTTGTTGTTTGACTAGAGACATAGAAAGGAAAGATTTCAGGGTTTTAGCTGAGCAATAGTTTAAGGAAAAAAAATGCATTGCTAAACATGAAGGTACCTTTATCATTTTCAACACATTTTGGCCCAAAAATAACAAAACAAGAGGTGGTATTTATTTCCACTACAAACTAGGACTGTGTAGGCAGGACAATTGGGTCGTGGTTGGGTACTAAACTGCTATGGGTTTTGGGTCGGCCAGAGAAAAACAGTGGTTACTGAATTAAAATGGAGTTAATTTTACTTTGCAAAGTTGTGTACATTAAATTTACTCCCAATACAATTCTAGTAGGCCAGAGTTGCCACTTTCAAGGATTTATCCTTTTCTCAGGATTTTTAGAGTGTCTCAAGGATAACAGGATTTTGGGCAAAATCTTAGGATTTTCTACTATCCTTAAAAAATACATTAAATTAATACATTTTTTAAATTCAGACGAAAAAAGCAATGTAGACAGTAAAAAAACATCAGGGACTAGTAAAAATAAACATAAGTGACTGCATAGACCTTACATTTACCGCAAGTGGTAGTTATGATGAGTAGGACTAAAAGTAAAACGTTAAAATATATTGGAAGGAAATTCTGATTCTTATGCGTTTGTCTGCACGTAATTTTGACTAGATTCTCGAAAATCAGGCTGGCATAACATATTTTGGTATGAAACCTGAAAATTTGTAACATTCCTTCGCGGTTATAATACGCTAATGCTGAATAACTGTTTTCAAGGATTTCTCAGGATTTTTTAAGTATCTTTCAAGGATAAAAAAATTGACTTGGTGGCAACCCTGTAGTAGGCCTAAGTCCTTGAATGGTATTTTGTATACAGGCTAGAATTTTTTTTTTTAAATGTGTAGGCAGTAGGCACCTACGACAAGTCACAAATTATAACAAAAAAATATTGAAGAATTTTTAATTTTGCTTAATTCTCCAAGAAAATCTTTCAACGTTCTATAAGTCATGGTATAGGGCCAAGAATGTATGGTTAATAAAATTCTTAATTTTGTCATTTAAAATTGAATTTCAGGTTAAAAACAAGGAAAAGTAGTAGATTTCGGTAAACAAAACAACAAAGTTTTGGTGAAATAAATTGACGGAAACCGCTACCGGTATTGACATTAATTAACAGGTTCAGTTACCTATTTTAATCATATCCCTCCACTTCTATTTTGGTATATTTAGGGCCTATGCGACATTTGTGTCCATAGAGTTGGCCTAGGCCTACATACTGACAACCCAATCTAGGAAAATATACAATTTTGCTAATTTGAGCGGTTTTTAAGTTAAAAAAACTATCAAATTTAGCATTAAATTCGTGATTTAAGAGCATAGGTGCAAATTTCGCAAGAATATAGTTTTTTCGCGTCATTTCACGAATAAATTTCTGCATAGAACATCATGTTAAGTAATCATAACCTCACAAATAGCTAAAATTTTCACTTTCAGTCTAATTGGCAATTTCACAAATTAAACATGTTGCAAAAGATCCTTTCCTCTAGTCATGGAAGTGCATTCAAACGATTACTTTACTCACCACGTTCCACAGCCTCGCTGTCTGGTCTGTCGCGGTGGAGGCAAGAATCTCGCCGGTCCCCGGAGCGAAGCGAACACACATCACGTTGCCGCCGTGGCCGGTGAACGTGCGCCACAGAACGCTGGAATGAGTGGCATCGCCGTGGTAACGCGGGGTGGCGATGTGCCACAGTTTCACTAGCGAGTCGTTGCCGCAAGTGGCAAGGAGGTACCGCCGCGTGGACCCTCGCTCGGCGCCTGGCAGAGGGTGAGAGAGAATTGTTTATATTTCATGCGGGATCTTCTGTCTATCGTTGGAAATATGTTTTCTTAGACACATATATATACTATTAATAAATTTTATTTCGTGAAGTGTTTTATATTTAGTTTACCGGTATTGTATTAAATGTAGTCCTCTATTGTATATGCATGGAGTTGGATGATAAGGAGGTTTAGCTCAAATGGAACAGCACATTCACGATCGTGTTTGTTTGTTTGTTTGTTTGAGCCTATTCGCCATTTTGATTGTTATAACCACTACTAGTCTACTAGCAGGTTAAACTTTGCTACAATGAACTGTGGTAGGCCCTAGGTTACCTTGGTCACCAAAGTAAACAATCAAAATGTCTGCCAATTTGAAGTGCTAGCTTGTACACCGCCGACCACACACCTGCGCCTCCAGTACGCCAGTACTATTTATAACTCCATGGTATATGCATGTTATTTGCCATATAAAAATCAAAGCCCTTCGCAACAATGGGACCCCCTAGGGTTAGGGGTCGACTATGATTTCGGGCCTCAAACCTAATATTTTAAAATTTTCAATGCCGGACAAACTATAAACTAACCTGCATTTCCCTCTGCTGGGGAGAAATCACAGCCTTGCACTCCCATGTCGTGAGCCTCTTCTTGAGTTAGAAGGCAGTGCTCGTAGCAGGGCGCCACCGACCACAGCTTCAAGTTCGAGTCTGAGCTAGCGGTCACCAGGTATTGGCTGTCCGAGGTGAATGCAAGCGAGACTATCGCATCATTGTGGCCACTCACAACCCTGGGAGTGACGAGAGACAAGTGAGGCAAGGACGGGGCTCAACAATTGCGATATGTTTGAAAGAGATTATCTACTTAGCTGTAAACCTGTAATTTAGTTATTGCAGGCCTATACCGTGACAGCTGCAAAATATTTCGCAATTCAAATGGATGGCCAGGTGTCGTGCCATTCCGAATACTTAGCTATAATATAGGGATGTGCGGGTACCCGAAAAACGGGTAATTTTCGGGTAGGTAAAATTACCCGACCTCGGGTCGGGCCGTTAATTCCTACCCGAAAAAGTCGGGTCGGGTAGAAGTAATAAAGAAACACGCCAATCTACTCCTTTTAAAACCTCCCGCTCAGACGCCAAACGAACAGCTGATGTCGGAGCGGACCAATCGCTACGACGTGGGCGCGGCTATGCTATGATGCTGTGTCCTTGGCTCTTCCGGCGCTGTCCCCGCTAAAGTAATAGGCCCTACTGACCGTCATGACTCGTCTTCTGGTTATTCAACGCTAATAACGGCATAAAGCAAGTTGAATATTACGTACGTAGGCGAATGGTGAAAAAGAAACAACGCTAATAAACATCGTCTAATGCCTAGGCGGCAGGCCTAGAACAAGTCCGATCTAGTGCGCATCGTTGCGCGCAGCAGAGCGTTGGGCGGAGTCAGACCGAAAGGCTGGTGCAAACGCGCGATTTCGTCAGATGCATGGCTGGTACAAACGCATGATGATGATTTCGTCGGCCGGAAGAGAAAAATACGCGATCGCATCGGTTTTTCTTGGGGTTTTCGTATCGGAAATATTAGAAAACGATCGTTACGATATTATTTCCGAGAATAACGAACGATTGATGCAGGAAAACGATAATAGCGGGGTTTCACTGTACTAGGCCTAGGCCTAGGCATACTCAAGCAAAAGTTCATAAGACGCCGATTTGGATGTTCTTCGTGTCAATACAGCCCAGAGTGGCTACCTGCAACCAATGCAAAACTGTTTTGTAGTTTTTTTTTTTTAATGAATTCACAAATAAAAAAAATTTCACTACCCGAGCCCGACCCGAGCCCGAGGGTACTTCAATTACCCGAGCCCGAGGGTACTTCAATTACCCGAGCCCGAGGGTACTTTCAATTACCCGACCCGAGCCCGACCCGAGTTCAAAAACCACTACCCGCACATCCCTACTATAATATAATATAACCGCAGTTACCGCACCTTTAGTATTGTTTTACATATAGGCGTAGTTGTTAGTTGTTTTTTGTATTTATTTAGTATCTTTAATATTTTTAAGACTATTTCACCTCTCTCTATGAGAAGTAACATCTGTGGTCATACACAATCAATGTGAAATAAATGAATACAGAATAAAGAATAATTATACAAATATTAACAGCAGGAAACAGAGATAAGATATCTAAACGTGATTTGAATTGTATTGCTTAACGTCTCATATTAATGCACTAAGGCTCTTCGAGAAAAAAGGCCTAAGTTAAGAAAAGTATATGTACTAGGCTTAGTAGGCCTATGCACACTTTAATTCCTCGATACTCTGGCAAAAAGTCTGAAGAACTGAATTTTGAATATAAAGGTATATAGTTTTGAAAGTCAGCCGAATACGTAGCAGTAATACCGTAGGCTAGCTTACATTCTAATTCAAGTCCAGAAGAGAGAATGATCACATGTATATTTGTGAGTGTCTTAGCAAAATGTGTATTTATTGATAGTCTTAAATTAATAAACATTAAAACATCCATGGGTGTTTAGTTGTTTACACATTCAAAAGTGTCAGCCCTAGTGCTGAACTGCTTATAACTTACATGATGAGCTCCATGGCGTGAGTATTGAAGATGCTCGCTATGTTATCATCTCCGGCGGTGGCTAGCAAGTGGCCGTCGGGAGAGAAGCGACAGGTCCTCACGCTGCCGCCACTACACTGGAACGTTGGCCTGGCTCGACGCCCGGTCTGAAAGCATGATGAGGAGTGGATGACAGCATTTAAGAAGTACTACATTGTAAATGCTGGGTATGGGGAAATGACAGGATGAGAAGGACACGGTTCACATGGTATGGACATATGACACGAATCGTGGAAGATAGGATGCCCAGGAGAATGTATGAAAGAAGGATTGAAGAAGGAAGAAGACAGGGAAGGCCAAGGAAGAGATGGAAGGAGACCATAGCAGGAGACTTAAAGACAAGCGGAGAGAGCTGGGAAGATGTGGATGATGTACAATTGTGGACATAGAAAGAAGTGTAAACATTTGGTTGCAAAACCCAAGCTCACCCTGCCAGAAGCGGCAAATGGAAATGGATAATGGATTAATGAATAATGAATGATTAATGATTATGATTGTCCCCAAATCGTCGGGGCGCAAACAAATAGGCCTAACATGTTTCAATTATTACTTTTTGCATTCGAAAATACTAAGCAACGTTTTCTTATTGAGGGAATAGAATTTTTATTAATCACAGCTGTTATGCACGTAAATACGGTACCTTTATAAACAAGCATTAAAATTACAATGCATAATTTTATAAAGAGAGTTCTTTACAAGTGGGGTAGCAGCTAGCCTATTATATTTATTTTCCTCTAACGCTCCAAAGCATTCTGTTACCTGTATGTCCCACAGGATGGTGGTGCCATCTAGTGAACAAGATGCCAACAAGTCCCCCTTAGAGGTAAAGTCAACCTGGTTAACAGCGTAGCGGTGACCTTCTAGAGGCGATATAGGCAGCTCACTGAAGCGAACGTGCTCCGTACGAGAGAACAGACGAACCAGCTTGTCCCTGAAATGCAATACATTACAATTTTAAATCACACAACTTTAAATGACCTTTTGACACTTCTCAAAATATAAAAATATAAGAGTAGGCCTATTTGATTTGAGGCCAAATAGGGTTGATAAGGTATCAGTATCACCATAAATGCAATAACGATTTTTACGATTTCACAATCACGTTTCATGACCCGGCACCCCACCATGATCCAGCCAGGATTCATTCAATTTCGACTACCTACCCGGCACCTCCACCAAAATGACGAAATTGAGTTTTTTTGTATAAATTTTGATACAAATAAAAATAAATAATAAAATAAATAAAAATAAAACAAAATAAAATAAATAAAATATTCTCAATTATTGATATAGCATTGAAATATAGATTTTTTGCCCAGCCTACTTGAAACCAGCGCAAAACGAAGAACTTTTTTTAAAATCCGCAAATTGGAATAAAAATTTGTTGATTCGTTTCGCACCCTCAAAATCCGTAAAAATGGATAAAATCCATAAAAACGGCAACCCTGAACAATAGTATTAAGTAGCGTAATCTTACCCAGCCCCAGTAGCGAGTAGGTTGTTAGAGAAGAAGTGACAAGAGTTGACGGCCGCACTGTGTTGATCTAACCGCTGCAACAGTTTGACATCATTCGCGTCTCCCTCTGCGTGTTTCACAACCTTGTGCTCCTCTACGCTGCTGCAACCCTGATCACAACACACGAGAGAAATACATATTCATTCTGGGACTGACTGAAATTATAACAATAGATTAGGGGTGTGCGAGTACCCGAAATTTCGAGTCGAGTCGGGTATTTGGGATTCGACTCAAACTTGAGTATTTGGGATTCGAAATCGAGTCTCATTTTTTTTTTTTTTTTTTTTTACGATTTTGGTGGAGGTGCTGGGTCACGGCCCCGCGGGCGAGTGTAAAAACGTAAAAATCGTTATCTATTTTTGTCACTACCTTACCAACTCTGATTAGTCATAATAGTAATCTCAGTCTTTTGATACAAATTTGTATTCTTCTTGGAAGTTTTGACCTTTTTTGGAACAAATAATAAAAATATGTCAAAAAAATGTTTGTATCAACATTTGCGGAAGGTACTGTGTACGCCTACTGAAGACTCGGACTCGAATTGGACTCGAAATCGAGTAATTTTTAGGACTCGGACTCTGACTTGACTCGAATTCAAAAATCAGGACTCGCACATCCCTACAATAGATTACTAATATTTAATAGACACCATATAAATAAATTTAGAGCCTACGGTCCTACTTGATCACATACCGTATTGTGCCGAATATAGGCCGACCCCCCTACTTTGGTCATAGAAATTTAAAAAACGGAATATTTAACAAAAATTTTAATTTTACGCGTCGTTATTCTTGATGTCTATTTCCGCGGCCTATTTTCGCGGATCCCGTGATGACGTAGCGCTATCACAACGCGGACTGGTTCTTATCGCCCAGTCATCTGTTTTGAATCACACTTCACTCATCAGTAGGCCTGGAGTAGGCCTAGAGATAGCATCACGTCCTCCGTGCCTGCCGTAATGTTGGCGCAGCGCCAGACAGAAGCAGTGAACTACACAAATTTTCTTGTCACACGGCGCTCTATTTTGGCGTTTGAAATTGGCGCGTAAAAATGCCGATGCTCGCATATAGGCCGAGGAGGGATTTTGAGACCTAAAATAATGAAAAAAAGGTCTGCATATATTCGGTACAAGACGGTAACTGATTTTCAGTGGGGACTTTTAATTTTAAAGTGGACCAAGCCAACCCAGTCAGCACTGATGACATCGCCGCGTGAACATTAGCCAACCAAAGAACGGTATTTTGAATAGGAAACATGAACCCAACTCGGTGGAACATTATTCTACCTATGGGTGAGCCAAAAATCAACAAGGTCGATTCAGAACAACCTTATTTTATTTGTGCTAGGACGGCTCCAAAGTCACAATTTACAAATTCTCATCACAAGAAATGATTGATTTAAGTCCGTATTGGAAATTAAAATCTTCTACCTGAAATGAGATCTGAAAATTAAACACACTTCCTCACCTGCACTAAAAAAGTTTCATCACTAAAATACCTAACAAGCTGACTCAATAATTAACTACACTGTCTAGTACTCCATATCATCCCAACTTCATATAAATGTTGTTAACAATATTCACTCAATACCCTCCACACATCAATTCCATTACACCTGGTGTGCGATTACAATCACATCAACGTACAGTAACTAGGGGTGGGCGAACTTTCGAAAACTCGAGCCCGAGCCGAGCTTTTTTTGAAGTTTGGCTCCGCTCGGGCTCGACTTTTTAAGCTCGAGTTCGGTTTTTATCAAAACTTCGAACTTTAAACGAACTTCGTTTTGAAATTACGCCAAAAACACGCCAAAAACTGATTTTATACATCGTTCGCGTAATAAAACAACAAAGCAGCGATCGCCATACTGGATATTTCTAACAGATGATTTTCCAAGTTCCAGCGCCTTGAAAAGTTCTCGTTTGTCACGCTATGACGTCACGACATAGCTTTCTGTTAGAAGGCGGTGCGCATCTGTGATTGGCTCGATCGTCACAATTCACACTCGTCGTGCAGGGTCGGCAACATAACAAACACAAACTAGAAATTTTGCTTCTTGATCTATAAAGTACCAACATTATTGAAACTTAACGTCGGGAAATTTAAAAATACGCAAAATTTGAAAAAATAATTTGAGTTAATTGAATTTTTTATGACAAAATGGAGCCTTTATTTTGAGCTTTTATATTTAAACTAGGAAAACGCTCAGTTGGACGCGTTGTTGAGCGAGCACCGGTACGTGCAACATGACCCGAGTACGACATTCCCATAAGGCCCATCACACAGTGTAGGCCTAACTGGATATTGACATTGTACACTATATACTATTCCAAGATCTTTGCATTGTACTCATTCACGTCATGCCTTCTAAAGTGTATCTTTGTATCTTCACTGCCTCCTTCATTTTTTAACATCATTTTTCGAACTATGATTACCAATAAGTCTTTAACCCATCTGCACCCATAAGCGTACCAGTACGCATTTTTAATACCCAACACTATAGCCATAAGCGTACTGGTACGCAATTGCGCGCGCCTGCATTCAAATAAGCATAGGCGGCAAACTACTGGTCGGAAAGTCGATCAAACAGCTTTTCGAGAATGTCTAGCATGTGGCTCTACCTAGCGTCACTTTTATGAACTTGGTTCATTTGTTTTCGATTTATCATCGACTCTTTTATTGAGCGGAATTTTGGCGAACTTCTGAGTAAACATGGCGTGTTCTGACAGGCGTGATTTGGTTTAAAAACGACGATATTTCTCAGATTTTGGATGTTTAGGCTCGGATTTTTGTGACAGTGATAGTGAAAGTGTAAACAATGACTCGTGTTTGCTTAGGCGTAGGCCTGTAACAGTTATAAGTGATAGTGACAGTGATGATGCAGATGTAAATATTGACGACAGTAGTAAAGAGGATGTAAATATTGATGATGGATCGGTGATGGAAGTGGATGAAGATAGTGATGAAGACCCGCCAAATGTAAATGTGCGTAGGGCTAGGCCTAGGGTGGATGTTTTGGGAAGGGGTGGTGATCGTTAAGTTTTGACACTTTTAGTGGAACTCTGTAACTAATCGGAGCGCGCCTGAAAAGTGCGTGGTTTCGGGGGTCGCGCGCCGTATTGACCGTGCGGGTGGGGATGGGTTAAGGTCTTAACCGATTTAGCTGAAAATTTGGAAAACAGGAGAGAATGTTGTACTTATTGACCCTGCAAAATTTCATAACGATCGGAACATTTTTATTTTTTTATTTTTTTATTTCATTTTTTATTTTTTATAACCAACGATCGGATTTTGTCCAAAAACTATACAGCAACCCGCCTAGGTGGTATGTACATGTGTGAAAAATTTCAGGTCGATCAGAGAAACGGTGCAACCTGTATCGAAGCAGTAACAGAAAAAAAAAAAAAAAAAAAAACAGACATTCGAGCCATAAGAGTCAAGTGGAGACGCTCGCTTCGCTCGCTCAATTAAAGATTTTTTATAAAAAAAATTTAAATTTTATAAATGTCTATTCGTTTCAGAATAATAATGGATTTTCAAAAGTTCGGCTCGAGTTCGAAGTTCGAAAATTTTTGGTTCAAAAGTTCGAGTTGGGCTTGAAAGTCAAAAACCTAGGTTCGTCCACCCCTAACAGTAACGTACTAACCTCCTTCTTGGTGCTGGGGGTGAAGGCACTGCTTGGTTTGACCAGCTCGGAGGTGAGAGAGAGACCCTTGGTCAGGTCCCAGACTAGAAGCGTCTTGTCGTTAGACCCAGTTGCGAGGAGAGACCCCTCGCGGGAGAAAGCGCAACACGTTACGTAGCGAGTGTGGCCCTCCAGGGTTGCCAGGCACGACCCGCCCAGCTGGCAACACAGCGATATGTTAGTGATGAGATTAGCCACAATGTATGTATGTAGGGAACTACCGTCTTATCTCTTATTTGGTCATGAAGGATTAGGATTGTTGGTGGATTCTAATCTTTCTCTCTAATACTGGCACATGAAGTTAAAAATTAGGGTTGCCGTTCGATACGAATTTCAGTATCGATAATTGGACCAGTTAAATCGATTATCGATCGCGATAATCATTAAAAAAAAATATCAATCGATAATCGATAATCGAATCAAAATTAGGCCTAAACTTGCTCGTATACCGACGCGGACCGTGGACCTTTTGCGAGTGCATCCTTTTGTTCCTTCTATTTGCTCAGAACAGGGTTTTTCCACGCTATAATAGCAACGTCTTTCACGAGCTCCCACTCCCCCCCCCACGCGTCTGGCCGGCGCGACGAGAGCGAGCTAAGTGGAGTCGACAGACCGCGCTATGCTACCCGGCTTGAGTGTTGTCTTTGTGAAGGTCGTTCTTCTTGGAAATCGTGGTTCTGTGAAGTTTCATTTCAGCGTTTGTTGAGATTGTCGTACATTCATTTACGAGATATTATCAGTTTAACTATTCAATGCTCCGATATTTATCACGTTACGAGATGAATATTGTTAGACATTAGTTTGGAAGACGACGTAACCCGTAATATTGGTGTGAGAGAACCGATAAGACAATATTATCGTAGCACTACGGAAAGAAGAAAAGCGATTACGAGTTGTCGTGGAGTGGGTAGGAATGCATCTCGATAAAATACTTGTTGACCTTGCTTGGCCGTGACGCGCCGAGGTTGTGCAATCAGCGCCTGATCGGCGCGGGAATGCAGTCGCCTAGCGCCTGCCGCCCGAGCCGGGCCGGCCCGTAACACACACGCGTCATGCTGGTAGCCTATATTGCACAGTGCAGGCGCTTCGTACCTCACGCTTGTGTTGCAGATCTCGCAGTGGACGCATTTTTCACGGAATAAAGCGATTAATGTCTTGACTGGTACTATTTTATGAAGTTCTGCAGAGCGGGCGGTAAATTCAAATTCTCGGGCGGGCGAGAAATTCGATTATCGATCGTTTATCGATAATCGATACGGGAAGACGCAATCGATTATCGATCGTTTCGGGAAATAATCGTATCGATCGATATATCGATTATCGAACGGCAACCCTATTAAAAATATAATTTCAAATGGTTTAGCATCGCTCTTTGCCTTGCTTAGAAAGAAATGTACCTCTTTGTTATGTGTGTTACGTGCCTTGTTCACAGGCTAGAACTTGTCCTTGATGGTTCGTTTTTAGCGAGGGGTTGGTAGCCGGCCAATGTCTAGGTAAGATGTGCTTTAGTAATGCCCGCGAGTTGTATTGCAGGTGAGGCAATGAATTTCAAATGCTAGCCCGCTATGAGTAATATGGGTGTGTAAATTGACCAACTCGCAAGCAACCAATTTTCAGCTGCAAATTGCGAGTGGAATTGTGGAGGGTTGGTAAGAACAAAGCAAATGTTAACTTTCTTAATCTCATTTTCAAAACTCTCTAGGCTAGTTAATAGCCTACACTTCTAAATAAAAAATTACGGTACATATAATATAGCCTCTAGGTAACATATAAATTACCTGATTGCAAGCCTATTTTTTGACACATTTTATGATTTTTGTAGTTAAAAAAGCCACCAAAGATGGAACTGATGGCAAACTTAATGGTATTTAGGTCTACATTTATTTATTTATTAAATAAATAAATAATAAATAATAAATAAATAAATAAATAAATAAATAAATAAATAAATGAATTGCATTTAGAGTCTACCCACTCAGTTATAAAACTGATTTTCAGTGGGAGACAGTAAATCAAAGCGACCAAGCCAACCCTGTAGGCCCCGACGCAATCGACGAGTGAGAGATAACCAACCAAAGATCGACATTTTTAATAGGAAATATAGCAATCAGTGGTATGGACAGTGCGAACACCCACGGATCAACGCCAGAATCAACAAGACCGATTCAGAACAACTTTGAATTTATTATTTGCCTCGTTGCTAGGACGGCTCCAAAGTCACCGTTTACAAACTCCTAAGACAAGAACTGATGGGTTAACGCGGTAATCGAACCCTGGACCTTCTGCATTGGAAGCAGATACGCTAACCACAAGACCAACGAGCCACACAAATATAATATTATAATGCAGAGGCCTATTGCAACAGATTTCATTTCATTTCATTTTTATTTTCGTAATGTTGACCCGTTACAACATCAGCTGGTCTGGGTATATTACATGTCATTGCCCATCCAGGCATGTCTAAAACTAAAAAAAGAAAATTTACCTACAACCAGTTTCTGTACAACAATAATAAATACATAAAATGCAACAACACTGCAGACCCTTATGTAAAAAAACAATTCAACCATGGATCACAATCATTGGTTAAAATTAGTTCAAAGTTAGGTAATTAAAATTGTAACATTTAACAAGTTGTAGCATTAAGCATTATACAAACACCACCTTTTGTTTGTTTTGGTTACACTGTAAAATATGCCTCTACAGAATAAAATGCATTTTTGACTAGGTACTTGTGTATTTTCTCTATCTGCTTATCCTTATTTCCTATTTCTCTAATACCCTTTGGGAGCTTATTGAATATTGTTTGGCCTGTAATACAATAACCCTTTTGGTACCTAGTTGTTCTACTGCGTGGTATGTTAAAATCCCCCTATGTCTTGTGTTATACTGGTGAATGTCTTTATTTAAACGTTTGGTCTCTGTCTGTCTGCTGTTTAATAATTAGTTTCAACAATTCATATATATAGATACATGGTACCGTAAGAATCTCTAATTCAATGAATGTTGCCACACAGGACTCTCTGAAGGCTAGTCCTCCTATTATCCTTATCGCTTTTTTTTGTAGTATGAAAATGTCCCCTAGGTGAGTGGTGCTTCCCCATATTTGTATTCCATATCTGAGTAGTGACTCGAAATATGCGTGATATGACTGATATGCAATCTTAGCTGTTTGCTTGCCTGTGGCTGCCTTAATCACCCTCAATGCAAAAGATGCTGAACTTAATTTAGAACTTAGTTTACTCCATGTTACTCCACATGTGCAAATCATAGCATTACGGATAGTAAACATAAACTTATTTTATGCTACTCCTCTTTCTGAGATCAACTTTTAATCATGGGTAGGTTTGCAATTGAGTACATATGGCATGATTTTCAAATGATTTCAAATGTCTTTTGTCCAGTTTGTATTACGTATAATATCAATCTAACAAAAATGACAAGGCTCATCATATTCATGGTCCTAGCGTGATATGCCTACATAATACATATTGTGATTGTAATACCTCCCAGAGCCTGGTGGTCTTGTCAATGCTGGTGGACACCAGGTAGATCCCGCCGGGCGAGAAGCGGACGCAGGTCACCGCCGACGTGTGGCCCGCGAGCTTCAGGTGCGAAGATATCTGACACGGCGTAGTCTGTTGATGTTTCTCCCGGCGGCCGACGGACGTGAGCCAGAGTTTCACTAGGTGGTCGTTGCCACAGGTCGCCAGCAGGTAGCAGTCTCGTAGCTGGCGGTTCACGTCTGGGGGCGACACACACAACACATTATAAACAAGCTCTTTTGGTCTACCTTAGCAATAGATAGTTGGATACCATATAACATAACACGTCATTATACCTGCATTCAGACACTTAAAACATTGTCCTAAGTTGCAATTAGTAAGTTAATTACTAGGAAAATGCTAAAGTGCCGTCGCGTTGTTGAGCGAGCACCGGTACGTGCAACACGACTCGAGTACGACATTCCCATTATGTTACATACTAATAAGTCTTAACCCTTTTGATGCCAGCCATATGGAAGGGATATGTGAAAAATGCCAGGTCAATATTAAGTAAAATGCGTGTTTCCATTCAAAGTGTTAAAGAAAGTTTATGTTAGGAAAATAGAATGTTGAAATTTTGGAATTATACATAAAACACAAGGACCAAAATTTTTTGGTGAAAAAAAATTCTCATTTTTTTTTGAATTTTGAAAATATTATTTTTGGAAAATTTTGTATGGTAAAAAAAGAAAACCCAAAATATCCATTCAATACAGGGAGCAATTATTTTTGTATATTTTTTTCAATGTCACCATTCTTGAAGATTGAATTTTTTCCAATAATTTATAATTATGAAATAATTTCTCAATATTTGTAATTTAGATTGTACGTCCAAAATTATAAAGTCATGCATTTGCAAAAATAACAATTATGCTGCAAAAAAATTAAAAAAATTATCAAAATTTTAGTTTTGAAAGTAATTGCTGAAATTTGTGAGTCGTGTACGGAACACATCAAGGAACAAAAATTATGGTTATAACAAAATCCTAATTTGTTTCTTTGGCCCTATTTCAATTCGAAAAATCAAAATTTTCAAAAATCAAAATTTCCAAAATCAAAATTTTTTAAATCCATTTTTTTAATTTTTTATTTTTGAAGTATATTTTTGATAACAACGTGCATCAGTGTTATTCATCAAAGATTTCAAGTTTATATTGAACAGCTAAAAATAAAAAATACAGGATCGACTTGACCTACCTGAATACCCGCAGAAATGTCAAAACAACAAACATTGCCTAAATTCTTGCCACATTCAATATTACTGGTTGGTTACATGTAGACATTGTCGAAATAGCTTGGGTATTACAACCATATAATTAAGTGTTCATTGTTGTACAACACATTATAATTTAGTGTCCATTGTTGTAACAAGCTATTTATGACAAGGGCTACACATGCAACAAGTATACCAATATACCAATGTTATGCATAAAATAGAATGAACTTGAAACATGCTCCTGTAGCTACAACATTTCCACAAGCAGTATACATAAATAAATAAACACATACTAAACACTAGCAATTAGCACCTGCATATTGCATGCATTTGATTGAGAGCAGCAGGCAGCAATTCATAAGCAATGCAATGCATACAAAGTATCACAGTTTTCTAGTCTTGGTCTACATGATGGTCCTCAAATCTCAATACCTGGCACAACATTTCAAGCATTCCCTGCACACAGTTTCTGGACCGCTTTCTTTGGAAAAATTTAACAAAAATAGGAAAAAATTTAGTGACTTCTAGTAGATGATATTTTCTATAACAATATGCATCAGTGTTATTCATAATATATTTCAAGTTTATATTGAACAACTAATATAATAACTACAGGCCTTGGCCTACCTAAATATCTACACAAATGTAAAAACAACAAACATTGCCCAAACTCTTTTGCCACATTCAATAGTACTGGTTACTTATAGTTATAGACATTGCATTGCAACAAACTATTTTTGAATAGGGCTACACATGCAACAAGTATACCGGTACCAATTGGCAATAAAATACCAATGTTATGCATAAAATTAAAATTAAAATTGAAACATGCTCCTGTAGCTACAACATTTTCCACAAACGGTACACATAAATAAATATACACAATACACATGCATAAACTAGCATTAGCACCTGCACTTGCATTTGATTGAGAGCAGCAAGTAGCAATTCGCAAGCAAGCACAAATTTGAAAATACTAGTGGACTATGCACACAAAGTATCACAGTTTTCTAGCCTAGGCCTACATGACACCTTTATGGTCCTCAAAACTCAATACATATTGTAGGCCCTACACCTGGCACAACATTTACAACTTAGCATTTCTTGCACACAATTCTGGACCATTTTCTTTGAAACAATTTCAACAAAAATGGGAAAAAATATTTAGCAACTTCTAGATGATATTTTCTATTACAATGTGCATCAATGTTATTCATCAAAGATTTCAAGTTTATATTGAACAGCAAATAAAAAAACTACAGGCCTACCAGCATAGACCTACCCGCAAAATTAAAAAAAAAAAAAAAAAGTTGCCTACACTATTTTGCCTCATTCAATATTAGGCTACTGGTACATGCTTACGATGCATAGCTTATCATTATATTGTAATTTAAAAAGTGGCAATAAATACAATGCAATACAATACAATACAATACATTGTCAAGTAAGCCTTGGTATAGGGTAACAATAATATAATTTAGTGTTCATTGGTGTAGGCTACAACAAACTATTTTAGAACAAGGGCAACAATTAGACATATTTTATGCCTAAAATAAAGAAAACTTGAAACATGCTTCTGCATCTAGGCCTATAAAGTTTTCACAATTAGTAGGACTACCGGCACCCATAAATTAACACAAACAATAACATAGTCTACATAAAATTGGTAGCAGAGCATCTACATATTTGATTGAAAGCAACAAGCAGCAGCTTTGTAAGCAAGCAATAATTTGAAAATAATAGCACGGAGAATACACACAAAGTCCAACAGTTTTCTAGCCTACATGACACATTTATGGTTCTCAATACACATACCATGCACCCCCTTGTGGCATTTCCTACACACAGTTCTGGACCGCTTTCTTTTTCGCTCGCTACTACAAACAACACAATTTTTTTCTTTTTTACCGGGAAGCGAATCCAGAGAAACCTCACGGCTTCTTTTTTGTGGCATATCTCTACCGCCCACATAAGGCCTACCCATTGCTGTGGCTGGTGCGTGTTGCTTAGAAGATATCCAGTCATTGCCAATTGAATCAATTACAGAAATAGTGAACAGCAGCCGAGAAAGAGGGGTTTTAGGTGGCAATGTATTTTCTTTATAAATAATATAAGCATTTAGTATCATTCTAGAAAAAATGTTGAAAGAAACTTTTTTCCAATACTTTATTGTGCGCCTCTCGTCAAGATAAAAATATGTCATCATATCAGATGAGTCAATCCCACCCATGAAATCATTATAAGATTGAATTATTTCTGGCTTTTTTGTTATTCTGACTTGCCCGCGTCTGGTTTTTGTACGTTCAATGTCACGATTGGACGATGATGTGGATAAAAGTAAAACAGCATTTTTTTGAGACTTTTTTTCCCTATAACCAGCAGCTAGGACAGGCCCTTGAAGGTAGAATTTTTTTCACCCACAGCAAATTTTGACCGAAAGAGCAAGTGGCAAAAATTTTCTATTTCGGCGGATCGTACCGGTGAGAAGCGTTTGGCAGTTGTAAAGTTGTTTTTCGGTGCATGTGGCACCATTGTAAAAAAATTGTCCATAAAAATATGAAAACCTTTCCCCAATAGTTACTTATTCTCATTAGCTTCATAACCACAGTGTACCCTAACCCATTCTTTTTAATTTCATCCCTATCGTCAATGCTCTTTGCCCCCCTGTAGACGTAGAATGCCAGGCAGTAGTTGACAACAGAATCGCATAACATCCAAAATTTGATGCCCCAACGGTGATGGTGTATGTTGGGCAAATATTGCATCAGCTGGGTTTGGTTTTAGTTCCAACTAAACTTTCATCTATGCTAAGTTTGTTCATGGGGTGTATAATATGGCGAAAGACACGGTTGGCATGATCAAGTAGGGGAGTAAACTTAGCAGTGGGGTCATAACCATCTTCACCTGGTCCCGGTAAATTTAGAGTTGTCAACCAAGTGAAAAAATTTGAGAAGAATTTGAAAGCGGTTTTCTAGAAAACATATTGCCAAACCAATTGCACGTTTGAGAAGAAGAAGTGAACCAGTAAGAAGCTATTGTTGGTTTGCGAAGGATGCCCATATTGAAAATCACAGCTAGAATGCTTTGACTTCATTCAGGGTCACATCTTTCCATTGTTTAGCTCTAGCATGGGCAGATAGATTTATATGATGTTCGGCAAGAAACTGACGGGCATACCTGTTGGTCTCCCTGACGATCAGCTGTAAAAGAGTGGCTGTAAAAAACATGTGGAAATAGGCAATGGGGGGCGAATCCGGCGGGGGGGCATGTTTTGGACCTGTCAGTTCCATGAATTGGAACTGGTGTAGGGGCGGAACTTCTAGGCCTAAAATCTCGTCCCAATCATCATCTGAATCATTGCTCTGGCCTCCCACCATGACTACTATCACTACTAGGCCTATCATTATTCGAGTTGTCACTCGAACTGCCGTCACTGTCAGTCACGGGAATAGGCCTAGGCCTAGGAGGCGAACGGTTACGCCTTCCCCGACGCGCGAGAGGAACATCGTCACTTGAAGATGACGCGCTGATTTCATTATCTGCACCGTGAGAAATGGGTGCAAAAAAATCATCTTCGTCCGTCAACAATTCACTTTCGCAATACTCACTAAGATCTCCGTCTAAAAGATTGCAAATGTCAATATTTTGGAGCTCTGGCAGATCACGGGACGCCATGTTGGTCCAAGTAATAATAACGTTAGTTCGTTCTTTATCCGTGCGCGCGCTGCACGCATATCGCGCACGAATAAGTTCGACTTTCGATAGTAGTCTAGCGATATGTACCGCCCAAATTCGAAATTAAATAACCTTTGCAACGATGTATATCAAGCCCCGCGAAGTGTCATTTGGGAGAGCTATGACCAGCGAAAGTGGGCCGAGCCGATATATCGGCTCTTGGCATTTCTCGCGCGGACAGCGAAAGCCGATATATCGGCTTTTGGCATCCAAAGGGTTAAGGTCTTGACCGATTTAGCTGAAAATTTGTAAAAAAGGAGAGATATGTTGTACTTATTGACCCTGCAAAATTTCATAACGATTGGAACATTTTTATTTTTTATAACCAACGATCGGATTTTGTTCAAAAACTATACAGCAACCCGCGTGGTATGTACATGAGTGCAAAATTTCAGGTCGATCAGAGAAACGGTGCGACCTGTACCGAAGAAGTAACAGAAAAAAAAACAGACATTGGAGCCATAAGAGTCAAGTGGAGACAGCTCGCTGCCTCGCTCAACGTACGCTCTGTACCTCGCTTATAGGCGGCCCTCGAGGTAAAGGCCGCCACCTTATTTTTGACACCGACAGATTTTATAAAGATTTGAATATGATCAATACTATGAGTAACATTGGCTTCACATAATGCCGCACCCACTTTTTGAATTGACAAAATTCAAATATACCCGGAGGCGTGCATACCCGCATAATACAGTAGTGAGAAATCAATCTGTACGTAGAAATATATGGAGTTGACTCTGGAGCCTTGGAATCGAAGTAGGAGTGACTCCTCGATAGAGGAAAACAAGATAAGTAAAAGTAGTTGACCTTTCTCCAATGTTGAACACCTCCTACACGGTCTAATTTCGTTTTCCAGGGAGGAGCAAAAAAAATGCTTGGCAATAAGTATCTATTAGATAAGCGAAGTCTTCAAATTACCCCACCAGTTTATTTGTATGGTTTTCCACATGCGAATGGCGCGAGAAGTGAAAAAATGATCATTCAAACAGTTGGTGATTTCAATATAGCCTACCGGTACACTATAACGGAATGCGCTAGGCCTGGTAAGATGTGCACAAGGATTAGTTTACCCTTTCCAGATGTAGCAAAAACTAGGATAGATATACATACCGTAGTTTACTGGACTGACCGAGAAGTCACATCCGAGAACGCCTAAGGTCCGTAGAGCGTCATCGACAGATGTGAGGGCAGGTTGGTCGTGTCTCCAAACACTTGCTAGCGGGGAGAGACCCAGACACATTCATGTAGCGAATGAGTGGCTAACCACTCCTCATTAGCTAGAATAAAGTAAATGGGGCCCATAGTAAATAAAATTTGTAGAGATATTTTATTGTTATTTTGTGTGTAACCTTCTACGCCACAGCAGGGATTAGATTGCAGAGAAGCGGGATACATATTATACAAACAGCGGTTCTCTTCGTAGAAAATCAACCAACAATGGTATACTAGACAAACAGTCATTTAAAAAAAAACTATTACAACTTTCATTAAGTTCTTCTGAAAAACGTACATTTGTACCTATGTACAGGTATCACAATCGGCATGCGTTCAAGCGTGTAATTGTGTTCAGTTAAAATTTTGTTGTGAACAATGAGGGTGATCGATAGAGTTGACGGACAATTATAAAAATTAAAAAACATGCTTTATGAGGGATTTGAAGTTTGAAACACATGCACGGTATTTTTGTATTTTTTGAGCCACCTCGGACGGCTTCAGGATTTAACTTGCGCGCTAGGCTATACTGTACGTTCTGGCACACCAAGTTTGCCTTAGAGTCCTTGACAGATCATCTATATCAATGTACAGCCTTAATAGAATAACTACAATTGAAGTAGGGACCTACTTATAGTGCTACAGAAACATGCCAACAGGGAACAAAACCAAGATACGTACACAGCTTCGATCAACACCCGGGTTGCCGGGTGTGTCCCCCAGTCAAATCAGGAGCTAGAATCAGGCGGAAGGGACGGCTTGAACTGACCCTTCGTGTTGGTGGAACGTTCTGTAAGATACAAGTTCACAATTACCGGTACAATCTTCTCTAACTAGCTCGCTACTCTGATTCCTTCGTGTTGGCGGACACGTTCTGTCAAGAAACAAGTTCAACATACCGTACACACTCTTCTCTAACTAGCTGTACTAACTAGTTGACAATAGATTGCGTTATAACATGTATGTGATTAATAATTGTTAAGCAGTAGACCGACCCAAACACCAGGTAAAATAAATACATTTATCATAATAATATAGGCCTATCTGATGACAACGGGAGTATCTAAGTACCAAAAGGTAGTCCTGTTGGTCTGAGTTGTTGTCAGAACAGATTCTACGCGGATAAAAATAATGAAGATGTAAAATTTTCTGTTGCTAGGGGCTATAGGCTAGCATACAATTTTGGTTATAGCAAATAACGGGTATAGCATCAGCCCAATTATTAAGTAGGCTTGTTTGAACAGCGAATAACTTGGCCCCCAATACGTTGAAATGACTACCAACAATAACCGGATAAGCGTAAGCAGTACTGTAGTATGTTATGTGATGTTCTTTATTCATTAGTTTCAGTAAGAAATAGTATACATTAGTACTGCATTTACATACATCCAATACAGGACAGTCAAGTAGGCCCTACAAACTAAAAGACATAAGCAACTTAAATTTAACACAAAATATTAAAAATTATTAAATGTAACTTAAAAAATTAAAACTCCATACCAATGCCCGCCAGGGACCGACATCCTGTATCACCACTTAGTTACGAATGGCCACTCTTTTCACAAACTCACTCAACTGCTTTTTAACAAATAAAGGATTGACCCTTCACCATTATCAGGAATTTACTGTCATCTAATGCCACTGGTAAAAAGAGACCTTTTCTGAACTACAATCTGTCAAGGTCTTTAATAAAAAACACATCTGCGTATGGCGTCTAGTGTTTGATTATGTTTTTCACAGCTTTGTCGTAGAAATCACTTAATAGTTATCAGTTACGCACCTGTATACTACTATTTTATGTAAAACACATACATCACTTTAAACAATAATTCTTTGTCTACCCGGCATGGAATTTAATGCCAACATAACGGTCAACTAAATAATGTAGGCCTAGTGGTAAAATAGCTAATGGTTTTTATTACAATTGTGCTACACATTGCTAATAATATGCTGGGCCTGTTATAAGCTTCTCCGGACTACCTACTACCATACGAAACGCTTACTGTGGACAAACCCAGGAAAAGGCGCAGTGGTGCAGGGCTCTCTACATCACGCTGGCTGGTACCGTGGATACTTTGCTTCCCGATATGTTACCCTGCAAAAGGTTCCTCTGAACCCCGATCTGTTACACGACAAGGTTCACTATGAACCCGAATGTACCTGACAAAGGTTTCTCGAAACACGAATGTTAATCATGACAATGGTTCCCTCTGAACCGAATGTTACCCGACTACAACGGTCCCTTGAACCCCGAATGTTACTGAACAAGGTTCCTCTGAAAACGAATGTTACCTGACAGGTTCCTCTGAACCAGGTCCCCAACAGTCCGACGGTCCACTCGCCGTCCGCCGTCACAAGAAAGTCGGAGTCCGGCCACCCCAACCAGGCGGATAACCGACAGACAATCACGCGCCACGCTCGGCTGGACCAAACGTAGCACGATGCGCACACCCCGTCTATAGTGTGGAGAAGAGTATACACCGATTCTGCACAGTATTACATGGCTGGAGTCACACTGCATTTTAGTTGGTGCGACTGAGGATTCTAGCATGTGTGTACTCAGTATGGTTGCGGGTAGGCTAAAGCTGCACAAAAACGATCAAACAAAGGATGTTTGATAATTTTTCATCCCATATTTAATCGGAAGAATGTTTGCACCCAACCTCGACAAATCACTAGTCAGTCTCGCACTGGCGAGTTACAAAAGTCTCCTGGCGAGTTGACATATTAATCCCTTGTCTCACAACCACTGGTAAAGCCCTCCCCAAAAGGCAATTCAAATCAAAACTATAATTCTCATTTCTCATAAATATTCGAGCAGCGACAGTCCTGTGGAAAACCGAGTAAAGACAGTTGTGAAATGACCAGGAGTTTAGCTACCACTACGACATCATGGAAACAATCTACAAATAAATACTTAAGACCAAAACAATCTATAGTAGCATTTCTGTGGCGTCTTATACAACGTCTTAATCTGCTCCTCAACATAAAGAAAAGCCATCTGCTTGACAGCTAGATCCACAAGTTTCCAAGCAGACTGTCGACCTAATTTTATCAGGTAAGCAACTCGATAGTAGCCCTAATTGGTCCTATTTAACTCTTATTCGCCATAAAATTGCCTAAAATCCGTGTTTAGGTCACTTAACTAGCGGGTACACGCTTCACAAAAAAAAATTCTGCCTTCGGGGGCTGCGTACCATTACCTCGCATGTTTTCGAGGGTTGTTTGCACCCCCCCCCCCAATTGGCACGAGTTGTCAGGTATCTAGGCCTTGAATAGCTGTGAAACAACTGACGTATTTCAAGTCATTTCAAGTTTCATGGCTATCTTAATTATTTACACGATTTCATAACAACTCTCCTCCCTTCTGTGTTCTAAGTCTGTTATGATGCAATTTCAATTCCTTTATTTAAATACTGCTAAGAGTGTAGACTAAACGATTTTAGCAACAAACAAAAATGCAATTTACAGGTGTAGGCTATACGGATAATAGGTAGGTGGCCCTACCTAGAAAGCGTGCTTACTATCCCCAAAAAACTGGTCTCTACAAACAATGATAGTAATGGAGGAGAAGATATATCGTCGAGAAAGCTTTAAAAAAAAATCCACAAAAACTGTACTTTTGTGTCTTCTAAAATTGATAAATAAAATAGTACCTATGTCAAAACACATGCCTATTTTTTTTAGTTAGTACCCGCTAATATCCTCTCCTCAAAACCATACAATTTTGCACACGTCTACCTAGAGGTAACAAGTAGGCTACCATACATTACAACTTTATCACGTTATTTTGCAATTAACAGTCCAGTTGAAATGGGCTATATGCATGTACCGGGTACTTTCCTAAACGTTCCTAGAATGGGAGGTTGGGGGCATGCAAATGTTCCTTTGGAAACCGTTAATTTGGCTTCCTCCGATTCTGAACCAATTATTTCAGTGAAAAATATTTACAAATTTTCTTGCTTTCAATTGCAGCAAATGTTGTTTTTTGGCCTGGTGTTTTTCAGTCTTTAGAAAGGACGCTCATTTGCAAGTTTAATCCTTTGAATCATGATTTGCAAAACCAATGCTGGTTTAACATCTATTTTACGGAACACGGAAAGGCCACACATTGAAAACAAATTGTAGCCTAGCAGTATATTATCTTGGAGACACAGATAAATTAGAATAATTGACAAACGGACAATAATAAAAACAACAAGGATTTTGGAAAACGGTTGTTCCCGGGTGGGTGATGTTCTGTCCGGGGACAATGGACAGGTGCCTGAAAACTAGGACTGTCCTGTGATACCAGGAGGTTTATTCACCCCATCTTACCATTACATTCCATAGCGCAGTGCTGCCGTCCACTGAGGAGGATGCCAACATGGTTCCCTGAGGTGAGAACCTGACGCAAGTGACGGCATACTTGTGAGTTGTGAGCGGCGAATAGTTTGTCTCTACGTAACCATCCCCTGCCCTCCATTCCCACACACGGACGAGCTTGTCACTGGAAAGTAGAATACCAACATAAGGTAACATAAGGTAGGCCCTACAGTTTGGTAGGTAGGCTTGTAGGCCATAACAGTTAGGCCTAGGATTATAACGGTACGCCTACTTGTTCATTATAGGAACACCTCCGAAAAGGATAGTAGGTTAGTGGGGTTAAGGGGCGGGGGAGGTTAGCTGGCTACGGCAACGCACTTCATGCTTCCCCCCACGGCGCTTTGCACTCCCAGCCCCACTAACCTACTTTCTTTATCAAGGGGGGGGGGGGGGGGCTATAATGAACAAACTAGGCCTAGGGGCTATGCCTGCTTGATTACAGTGGCTGGAAATTGAGTACGAAAGCAGGGCGGCACTAGAGGTAGGCCTAGGTCTACCTTCATTAAATAGGTAGTTCCTGGGCCCCGTATCAACTTTATGCCAAGATATCTTGGCCCATCTATGCGAGCTCACGATTGTAATTGAAATAGCAACAGCAATTAACATTGGGTCGGGCTCATAGCAACAAATTATTTAAGCTAGGCCTAGGCCTAGCCTACCACCCGTATAGGCCTAAGCCTATGCCAAAGTGAACCAGTAAGGCCTACGTCTCGGATCCAGGCTACAGTTCCCCAGGTTAGCTATGTAGTGAGGTAAGGGTAGGCCTAGGTCTAGGCTAGGCAGCCTAGGCCCTAGCCTAGCCCTATCACACAAAGAGCAGAATAGGCCCATTGATGCTTAAAATGCCCTACGCTTAGGACTAGGCACTAGCCCTAACCTAAATAGGGCTAGACAGGGACTAGCCTACTAAGCATAGGCAGCTAGGCCTAGCCATATTAGCTAGGCTAGGCCTAGGCCCTACCTACCCTGCCTACATTGGTCCTTCAACATGGCAAGCAAACTTACCCTGATCCAGATGCCAAGTTAAATTTCCCACCAAAATCGCAGGTCATAACATCACTGGAATGCGAATGCAGGGTTTGAAATATTGGACCATGTCAATCATTAATTGTCGTCATTTTTATCATTTTCATTAGCTTCCGCCAAACATTTATTACGTAAACGTGTATAAAAATGTAACCTTATAACTACGCATTTACTACAATCGATAGAATTATGAATGGGTACTAGGCTAGCCTAGGCCTATATCGCGCTGGTGGCCAGCCGAAACCTTATTGCCAAGGAAAAATCAGGGCTCACCTGACCTGCCCAGCTTTCTAGGCTGCAAGGTTGATACCTCCTGTCACACATTCGAGGTCTAGGCTACATGCATGATAACTGTACACACGCACTCGCTCCCTAACCTATTAAGCGTTTAATCCACTATAGACGAGAACAAAGAGCAGGGCCTAGTCATATTTATTTTTTCTACGAAAAGTCGAACTGTCACTTGACCGAAACACGCCTCTGTTTATTGAAATTTACACGGGGCAGAAGTGCTGCTACACTATAAGAGATGTGGGAAACTATCACACCAACGACACAGCGCTGCAGAGAAGTTCGTATCGGGGCATTTGAATAATATAAACTTCCATATTTTATTTACTACGGGCGACGGTCGTTCGCCCGCAGCCAGCGCACGCGTACTGCTAGAAGGGCTGAATCAATAGCTCGACCCTGTTTACTCCTAGAGTTGGGGGGTTTTCAGCTATCTGGACATGCCGCCCCGAACGATTTACAATCTGAAACTCGAGACCTGATATGTGTCCATGACATACAAAAAACAAATGTCAGCCCATCCGATAACCTTTTGAGTTAAAAAATCTAGTAAAAATCGACGAAAACCTTCCGGCTGGCTGGGTGGGTTGCTAGCTAGCTAGGGATTCTGACAGAAAGGAATAAGACCCTATAGAGAAAACGGTACATCTTAGAACTATGAAACTTGGATTACACTTAGATGTACCTCAGACTCACATACTTCCGCCAAGAGGCAAGAAATATTCCACCCGCAACACCCCCTAAATCATCCCCTAAAATTGGAATAATTCATAGCTCTAACCTAAAATTAAATTTTTATTCAAATTAGTTATTAAAATTATGTTCTAATGTGTTTTAACCCAATCGGCCTATTCTCATTATATAAACTACATTTTGTCAACCCCCATCCCTAATAGTTTATATTATTTTTACCTTTTCCAGCATTCTCCATGAAGGCACCTAAAGAGTTATCATCATGAAATTTGGCATGATGGTACATAATATGAAAAATAATTCGCCGAGAGGCAAGCTATATTCCATCCCCAACACCCCCTAAATAATCCCCTGAAATTGGAATAATTCATAGCTCTAACCTAAAATTAATTTTTAATTCAAATTTGTTACTAAAATTATGTTTTAGTGTGTTTTAACCCAAACGGCCTATTCTCATTTCCTAAACCACATTTGTTCAAACCCCATCCCTTATAGTTTATGTTATTTTTACCTTGATTTCAAGCATTCACCATGAAGGTACCTAATGAGTTATCAGCATGAAATTTGGCATGATGGCACATAACTAGCAAAACGCTCAAGTCCCGCCGCGTTGATGGATGAGCTTTTTTTTGTAAGTTTTTAGTTTGTGCGGGACCACTTTTCTTTTGCAAGAGGTTTTTGAATGCATTGTAGGTGATTGTTGTCAAGTTTCTATTGTTACTTATTATTGTTATTATAAACCTAAAAAAAAAACTCATATTAAAACCTTTATTCTATGGATTCTTTCTAACTTTTTCAACTTTTTCTTTCAAAAAACAATACATCACCATTACCTTAATGTCCATGTAAAATATGAACGTTGTAGTCCCACCCGTTTGGTCAGAATCGGTCAAAATGTCACAAAAATATCACACAAAAAATCGAAAAAATTCGTAAAAGTACGATATTCATGAGAAATATTTCTTTGATTGTACCCAAAAACTTGGCAGGTCTAAGTAAAAAGATTTCAAAGGTCCCCTCCAATTTTCATCAAGATCGCATTTGCCGTTTGCCCGGAATCGTGCGGACAAACAGACAGAAAAAAACAAAAAACAAAACAAAACATTGGAGCTAAATTTTTTGAGGGGTCAGTGAAATTGAAGTCTTCGCTTCGCTCATCCAATAATATGAAAAATAATCCGCCGAGAGGCGAGCGATATTCCACCCCCAACACCCCCTATCATCCCCTATTGGAATAATTCATAGCTCTTACTCCAAAATTGAATTTTTATTCAAATTAGTTATTAAAATTATGTTTTAATGTGTTTTAAACCCAATCGGCGTATTCTCATTTCCTAAACCACATTTTTCAACACCCATCCCTAATAGTTTATATTATTTTTATCTTGATTTCCAGTATTCAGCATGAAGGCACCGAATGAGTTATCAGCATGAAATTTGGCATGGTGGTACATAGTAATATGAAACATAATAATCCGCCGGGAGGCAAGCGATATTTCACCCCCACTGTTCCCTACCACCCTTTACTTTGGGAAAAAACGTAATAATACAATTTGAATATTTAATTGCTGATTAAAATTATGCGTCAATGTGTTATACGCGTTTCCAAGCAAAGATAGATGGCAGCACTAAAACGCAACATGTCGGACCGATCGGTGATAGAGGCGAGCTGCTTACGGCGGGCGCTGTATATTCAGTTGGCTTCAACTTGATTTTTGTTACAATTCTGATCATTTGCGAAAACATTGTTGATTATCTCATATCGTCTGCGTATTTTATTAGTAAAATTCGTAAGTTTTGGGGATCGGCTTTATTAAAAACGGGGATTTAATGGCATTTTAAATTACAACAAATAATTGAGATTATTTGATGATATTGGCTCGAAAAAAACAAACCACACTATTAAACTATTAAATACAGAAACAAGTGTATAAAATAATGTTGAATGATGAAGATCGATGATATTTCGCATAGAAAATGTTGCCCAATACTAATAATATCAATAATTTACTTAATATCCAAAAATCAAAAGAGCTTCTAGCAAATTATAGCCCTACACTTGTTTTGTACTTTTTCTACTTCGTTTTACAATGTAAACGCAATCGAGGTAGGCATAAATAATATTTATCTACTATACACTTAGGACTACCGGTTTTTTATATATAAATTTTATTAAAAGTAGGCCTATTGAATAGCTGATGGCCTATTTTTATATTATTGTTTTGTATGTCAATAATGGCATGACGCGTCATTCTGCAGACACCTTTAAAATCTTGTAGGTCATATCGTTATACTTATTCTATAGTAATAATATAAATCGTATTTATTATGATATTATGTAAAATATTATGTATTAAATGAACAATGACGGTAAATGGTATATGTAGGCCTACATTAATTATATAAGGTAGAAAAGGAGTTGGGACTTGTGCATAAGCCCTAGTACAATTAATATTATTTTTGTTATTATGAGTATGACTTTATTTATATTAAATTATCATAATAAAACTAAAGAAGTATATCTCAATTAAAAGTGCCATAAGAAGCGAGCGATACTGTATGCGTGTTTACTATGAGTTGTGAACATTCTTGACGGTTTGAATTTGATTTAGTATTTATCGTACCTTGTTAGCCTATAGGCCTATTTGGTATATAGCCTATAAATACCAATGATTTATTATGATATTATAATTAGAAAATTGTAATACGGATACAAATGCCATCTTCGAGTCTCATGGGTGCATGGGGCGCAGGTCTGAATAAAGTAATATTATTCTGGTAAACATTGTCTCGAATCCCGCATATTGGAGAGCGATTTTATCATTTTGGTGCGCCCCCATACTTTTGATAATCATCAATCAACAACATTTTGGGAAAGCAACGACAATGTACCTGAGATTGTACATATTCATAAGTGACAAACACGGAATGACCAGTGTTCTTCAAGTAAGCACATAGCGCGCTCCTCCGACTATCACTGATCGGACAGTTGCATTTTTCGCCACCAGGTAGCAACCCCTTTGCTTGGAAACGCGTATAGTCCGGTCAAAAAATCATTCATACAACTAGGAAAACGCTAAAGTCCCGCCGCGTTGATGGATGAGCTTTTTTTAGTTTTTAGTTTGCGTGGGATATTTTTACTTTTGCAAGTGCTTTGCTTTGCTGCCTATGCATTGCAGGTGATTGTTGTCAAGTTTCTATTGTTACTTGTCAATTGTTATTATTTACCGTAAAAAACTTACATTAAAAGCTTTATTTCTATGGATTCTGGCTAACTTTTTCAACTTTTTCTTTCAAAAGGTACTACATCACCATAACCTTACTGTAATATGAACGTTGCAGCCCCAAACGTATGGTCATAATCGGCCCAAATGGCACGGAAATATCACAATAAACCGTAAAAAACTTATACTAGGAAAACGCTTAAGTCCCGCCGCGTTGTTGGATGAGCGTAATTGGTGCATTAAACTGCCATGTGTTATGCGAATTTTCTGTTGTTCTGTGGAAAATCATTACTTAGTTGAAATTTTTTTTTAATTAAATTAAATTAAATTAAATTAAAAATTAACTTTATTTTTTTAAATTTATTAATTGTAATTGTTAAAAAAAATCGTAAAATTGCGATTTTTATATAAGAAATAATTTCTCGATTGCGCTCAAATTTAACACTAATATATAAATTCATAAAATTAAGGTTCTGCGAAAAAATCATTACAATCGGATAAAGCATGTAGGTGTTATAAGTCAAAGAATTGTTTAAAAAAAGAAAAAAACGTAAAATTTCGATTTTTATGATAAATATTTTTTCAATTATTGCGCTCAAATTTCACAAGAATATCTTAATTCATAAAATAAAGGTTCTGTGCAAAAATCATTAAAATCGGACAAAGCATGTAGGTGTTATAAGTCAAAGAATTTTTTTAAAAATCGAAAAAAATCGTAAAATTGCGATTTTTATGAGAAATAATTTTCCGATTGCGCTCAAAAACGTGGCAGTTCTAAGTTCAGAGATTTCGAAGGCCTACATAAAATTTCATCTCAATCGGAGTAACGGTTTAGCCGGAATCGTGCGGACAAACAGACAAAAATACACAAACAGACAAAAATACAAAAAAAAAGAAAAAAAAAACATTCCGGATTTTTTTCTCCAGTGTAGTAGAATGGAATCTTCGCTTCGCTCGCTACGCTCATCCAATTAAAAGCTTTATTTCCATGGATTCTGGCTAATTTTTTCAACTTTTTCTTTCAAAAGGTACTACATCACCATAACCTTAATGTCCATAATATGAACGTTGTAGCCCCACCCGTTTGGTCAGAATCGGCCCAAATAGCACGAAAATATCGCACTAAAAATCGAAAAAAAATCGTAAAAGTACGATATTCATGAGAAATATTTCATCGATTGTACCCAAAAACGTGGCAGGTTTAAGTTCAGAGATTTCGAAGGTCCCCTCCAATTTTCATCAAGATCGATTATGCCGTTTGCCCGGAATCGTGCGAACAAACAGACAGAGAGAAAAAAAAACATTGGAGCTAAATGTTTTGAGGGGTCAGTGAAATTGAAGTCTTCGCTTCGCTCATCCAAAAACCCAAGACGACATTAACTATAGAAAATTTAATAAAAACATTGTATATTGCCAACTACAGATTGTAAACAAAAACAAAAGATGGTAGCTTTTGTTTCTAGACAAATTGAAACTGTTTCTAGTCTGTTGTGGTTTTTTAATTGTTCATTAGTTTGTTAAAGACAAAGAAGTTCAAATATCACCTTTTAAATAAATATTTTGTAAATAACAGTGAAAAGTTCAATGATGATGATGATGATGATTCCGAGGTTTTTCTCTCAAACAGGCACCAGTTCGTTAATATATGTGACACTCAAAGCAATCATGAACATAACCCCCTTGGAGTTCCCCAGGGATCTACACTGGGACCAATCCTTTTCCTAATTTACATTAACCGTCTAGGAAAGTTAAAGCTCAAAGGAAGACTACAACTTTTTGCTGACGACTCTTCTATCTTCTACTTCGGTCCAGATCTAGATTCTCTTCTAAATGACATGCAACATGATCTTAACCTCATCTCAGAATTACTTAAATCATACAACTTACACTTAATATCAAAAAAACAAACTATATAATCATTTCATCTACACATAAAAATCGAGCACATATGGTAGCTCCCACTCTGGATAACATTCCATTATCTGAAGCTGACATAATAAAGTACTTGGGAATATTTTTTGATAAAACCTAAAATGGGATGCTCATATAACCAGATTATCAAAAAAAATCTCTCCTATCATTGGAATTCTGTATAAAATGTCATACTGTGTTCCACCATGCGTCAGGAGAAGTATTTATTTCTCTCTCATACATTCTCAGCTACAGTATTTAAATGTTGTATGGGGACATACTTATGAAACCCACTTGCATCCCCTTAAAGTCCTTCAGAATAGAGCCATTAAATATATATACAACCTACCCTTCTTAACTCCTACAAACTCACTTTACAAACAGCGTAACATTCTAAACATCAACTCAATTAATAAATATGAAACTTGCTTAATTATCCATAAATATGTCAATAAATTGATCTATACAACACACACCCTGCAAACACCTTCTCATGGTCACCACACACGAAATAGAAATAACCTATACCTTACTTCAGTAAACTCGAACCACGGTAAAAATTCTATCTATTTCCATGGCTACCAAATATACAATACCTTGCCGAATGCTATCAAATCCTTGTCTTCCACACATGGCCTTGGTAGCTTCAAAAAAAGATTAAAGACTGGCTCTTAGGGGGCTAAACTGAACACTCTCCTAGCTTCAGATTTGTTTCTGATAATTAATCCATTGGTAATATAAATATAAATATGTGAACAGTCGGTCAGTCGACATCAAAATGCATATGCATAGACTTATATGTAACTACCATGCATGTAAATAGGTAGGTAGCATAATATTTGTATCAATTATCACTTAGTGTTACAATTGTTTCTTAACCCTTGTCTACATTTATTCAGCTGTAAGTTATAAGTTTTTTTTTTCTCTTTCTTAAATACAGCACATAGGTAACTGGAAACAATGAGGATAATACTCATTACTCACTACCAATAACTACATAGGATATTATAACTTAGGAATAATTTATAAGTCTCCATAGGCCTAAAAAAAAAAAAAAATGCTTTATGTCATGCCTAGGCCAATTGGCCTAAATTCAAATATACTCATTTCAGACTTCTACCGACTTTTGTACTTTAATTTAATTTCTTAACACATATTAGAGTAGCTCAATTTAGTTCATACTTTATAGTGTCTTAAAAAATGTTGCAAATCCTTAAATTTCATATTTCATGTATCTTGGCTTGCTTCACCTCTCACCGTTTGTAATCCATTGCTGAAAGCCCCTAAAGCGAGCCGCTAGGCTCATTGGGGCTTGACCAATAATTGTAAAATGTGAATTTTAACATGCAATAAAGAATCAATCAATCAATCAAGATTTGTATTTATAAAGACATTGTTCTGTTTACTTTTCTCTTTTAACTTTTTGAACTTCCTATAGTGAAACACCCGCTTGATGAGAATGTTGATAGACATCTTTGGTGATGAGATGACTAACAGAAATGCAGACGTGTAGATAATGCACATATTGGTATCGAGTGAACACTATCAGCAGAGTCGATAAAGAAGTTCCCCCTTGGGGAGGTCCCCCAACTCCCAAGTCAAAACGGAATCTAGGTGCCCGTTAGGGCGCCTCAGCCAAGCCGTGGCGCGCTATACACACTCAGGCACCTTATACAGCAAGCAGAGTTGGGGTGATTTCGAGGTGTTAACCAGCCGTCATGAAACGTGATGTGAACTTGAAAACTATCAAAATCAAGGGGATTTAGGTACCTGAAAACACATGCCAAATTTGGTTGGAGTACGAGCATTCCTTCTTGGTGAAAAAATTGCTTGAAACATGCTCAAAATCACTTTAAGGATGTTAGCTACTGCTCTACTGCTACTACTACGGTCTAATTCGTTAGTTTCAATCGGCCTGCGATTCTGCCCAAACGGGTGGGGCTACAACGTTCATATTTTAAATGAACATTAAGGTTATAGTGATATAGAACCTTTTGAAAGAAAAAAATGAAAAGGTTTGCTGGAAGGCTTCCAAATAAAGGTTTTAATATAAGCCTTGTACAGGCAGGTTACATCCTCGAATGCCAAAGAATTTAATGCCGAAAATTATACCTGGCTAAAAAGTCCATGTTACACTACCATATCGTATGTGCTCCGGGAGTATGACTACAGTAAGCTAGTTCCTGCTTTCACACAAGCTGCAACATCTCAGTGGGGACTTCGTATTTATATAGGTTGAGATAGTAAAAGCGTGAACAAATGATAGTGACCAATAATTTGATGACTTCCAGCATGTTATAACTAGATTTAAAAGTGTAAATACGTTCTCATTTTCACTAAGAAATTTTGAAATGGTTCCTAATATCAATATTGAAACGTCTGGAAGTCTTCACGTCAGTTGGTAGAGTGTTCCATAACGATGCAGAACGATAGTAGAATCCGTTTTGATATGATGAAGTTCGTGAACGAGGAGGGATTTTCAAAGTACCTGGGTCATGTCTACGAGGTTTATTGTCTAGAGTGATGCGATGAAATGGATTCAAATTTGCAGAACCAGTGATTTGTTGTCGAAGGAACTTTACATCTGTTCTTTGCAGGAATTCTCAATGGAAGTAACGTCGCAAACATGTAGAGCCTCTGCGTCGCACTATCTGAATAAAATCCTGATCTGTGAAAAATAGCCTTAGTGGCACGGTTTTGAATTGCATCAAGCTTCGTCATATCCCCGCTAACAATAATATGTGGATAGATCGTCTTGTCTACAGCCTACATAAAAATACATTTAAAACTTGGAAAACGCTTAAGACCCGCCGCGTTGATGAATAAGCATTTTTTTAAGTTTTTAGTTTGCGAAGGACCACTTTTCCTTTGCAAGTGCTTTTTGAATGCATTGTAGGTGATTGTTGCAAGTTTCTATTGTTACTTGTTATTATAAACCTCAAAAACCTCATATTAAAACCTTTATGCAATGGATTCTGGCTAACTTTTTCAACTTTTTCTTTAAAAACAGCAATACATACCATAATCTTAATGTCCATGTAAAATATGAACGTTGTAGCACCACCCGTTTGGTCAGAATCGGCCCAAATGTCACGAAAATATCGCACTAAAAATAAAAAATAAATCGTTAAAGTACGATATTCATGAGAAATATTTCTTCGATTGTACCCAAACACGTGACAGGTCTAAGTTTAAAGATTCCGAAGGTCCCCTTCAATTTTCATCAAGATCGCATATGCCATTTGTTCGGTAGCGTGCTAACGAACAGACAGAAAAAAACAAAAAACATTGGAGCTAAATTTTTTAAAGGGGTCAGTGAAATTGAAGTCTTTGCTTCGCCCATCCAAAACATTATCTCTAGCATTCTATTTATTTTTTCTTTATTCTGTAAAATATTAACATCGTATCATAGTTTCATTTGTATCTAATACATCTTCCGAGGGATTTACCCCAAATAAGAGGTTTTGTAAAGCACGAGATCTCCCACGTCACACTCACACTAGACTGTGTGTGGGTCGCATCCTCGAGGGCGGCGGATAACAAGTTATGACACAGACAGCGTCATCTATTGCCCCCCTTATTTATCACTCTCAACAACAAAGATGGTCAAATATTTCATGTACTAAGCCAATCTAGGGGTAATAAAGCGGGGAAATTGGCAGGTATCAAGCGCCCCCGTCGTCCGGGTTATGGCCCCCCTCTTGTGCGAGGCTCGTAAAGTCCCCCCCCCGCCTCATCCGACCGGACCGCAACGTCTTTATACCTAGTTATGCCCTGCAACGACAATACCCCCCTCAAACTCTTTCATTAGCCATTGTGAAGAAAAAATATTATGGAATCGTTGTTCTATTCATTCGTTCGAAGTCAACGTAGCGGCCATTTTGTTGTACAAAAGGTTATTGTTGCGGGGACAAATTGAAAACATGATGGGTGAAGCCCTGCAACAGGTATCATTCGTTATTTATTTCATATTTGTGTTGCATCACAGCCTTCTAGACTCGAGAGTGTATAGGCCACTGCCTCCTAGATGTTGCTCGTGGCTCCTCGTTCCCCGCCTGTCCACGCAACAAGTTTTGATTGTTGACCATTCTAGCGCTAGTTACCGTCCCCAAAAGCTCTGTTTTGTTTTTGTTGTCAAGTAGAGACGATTAAAATGTAAATTAATTTAATTAAAAATAAAAATTCAGACTTTATATGTTCAATTTAAATTTAAATTTAAATTTAATTTAAAAGTTCAATTGAACAACAACAACGAGCTTTTGGGGGCGGTAACTAGCGCTGCCAGGACAACAATTTAACACTGTGCACGTGAAAAGGCAGGGAACGAGGAGCCACGAGCAACATCTAGGAGGCAGTGGTATAGGCCTTCACTGGCATGCACTAGCATGCATGCGAGTGGTATGGACCTCTATGGTATGGACGACATGCAGTAATTTCAGGCTTTGGACATAATTGAGATAATAAGTAATAATAAATTTAGCAATAATGGAGCGAAGTGCCCCTACACGTGTCACTTTTCAGTCCACCCATCCGTCTGTCCGTCCGTCTCTGAGTGTGTACGCCACACGATACAAACGAACAGGACTTGCAATGAACATGCGTATTTTGTTGACATCGCTTTCCCTCAAATATAGTTCTGAACGTATTTGATGATCCTAGTAATTACATGGGTAGGGCTACCTGATCCTAGTAATTACAGGGGTATATGCACGTACTCGGCACCTCTTCTAGTGAATCCTGGAAGAAGCGTGGAACAATAACGATACGTTTTGCTTCCTTCTCCTTGTCCTTGTCCTCGTCCTCGTCCTCGTCCTCGTCCTCGTCCTCGTCCTCGTCCTCGTCCTCGTCCTCGTCCTCGTCCTCGTCCTCGTCCTCGTCCTCGTCCTCGTCCTCGTCCTCGTCCTCGTCCTCGTCCTTGTCCTTGTCCTTTGTCCTTGTCCTTGTCCTTATCCTTATCCTTGTCCTTGTCCTTGTCCTTGTCCTTGTCCTTGTCCTTGTCCTTGTCCTTCTCTTACCTCTCCCACCTCAATCTGGGTCATCCTCGTAATCTCTTCTTATCCCCTGCATCCTGTTTAAATTATTTCTTCGAAGTCTTTCTTCTTCTTTGAAGCTCAACGAGGAGCCACGACGAACATCTAGGTGGCAGTGAAAATGACTATCGCACAAAAACACAGAAAAATAACAAAAACAAACAGAATTAGATACAAACGCTTGATTTGGTGGAGGTGCCGGGTCGGGTCCAAGCAAGTTTGATATAGTTAATATTCTATTGTGGAACTGCGCGCTTTACAAGGCAAAGGACACTGAAATTATGTTCAGTAAGGATGCGTGTGATGAATATGATTTTCGTTGCTTAACACCTCTATTGATGCACTAAAGGCTATTCGAGACGATGAGTGGTGATACACGACGAACCCACGTCCCCGTAGAGCCACACGCTTCAGTGGCCACCGCGGTCGGCTTGGGCGCGTGAGAATTTTGTTTTCCTTATCGTTAGTCGGAAGTTACGTCACGTAGTTTGTGTTGAAATTTAGCTAGCAGGCCTGTTTCGCCTGCTAGTATATAACACCCGAGCCTAGTTTGCTTGCAAGCCTTCTTCCCCAGCTATAACTAAATGGCGGGAGCTAATATAATCAATTGAATAACTGATTTGAATCAAATATACATATATTTCTTTTGTTGATTTTTGTTATTTTCCTCACAATTTTGTTCTGTATTTATCAATAGTATAATGTAGTTTAAAAAAAAAATATTTTAGGTTGTATTGGCCCTGAAGATGATGAGTGAAATATTATCGAAACGTCGGCCCAACGAAAATTAATCCATATCGGCCACGAAAATCTCCAAAAACATATAATATTAAATCATTTTTAAATGTGATATTTGTCTTATGTTTTATTAGCAGTAAGTAAATTATTCATTATTAGCAAGAATATGGTGGGCAAGCTAATTTAGGTTTTCTAAACATTATTTTTCAAAACAAAACCTTACATATTTTACGAGGTTATTTTTTAATACGACCAATTTGCCTTGAGGTAGTTGATATACAAACCTGGTAGTAGGCGAGCCGTATTTAGGCTGGTGGTCAGCAGGCTAGCAGGCCAAAATACGTTTCAGATACACCCTTAGACACGTCCTTTACTCGTTGTCTTTAGGAACGGTACTGGTTGTTATATAATTTATTAGCATTTAGGTATTGGTTTATACATATATGCATACATGTTACTAGTAAATTTGACACATACAAAATCAAACGACAATTGCAATACTTGAATAAAATTTAATTCGTTATGGTTTACTTACGCCTACAACTGTTGTGAAATATTAAGATCACCATCATTATCACTATTATTATTAAATGGGCTTACCACAGAATTACAAAATAATATAGGATAAATTAAAGTCAGCATATTTAGTTTTAGATCAGATATGAATAAACAAAGAAATTAATTAATTTTAATATTTTTTTATATCAGGCATCACGATTCTTGTGAGACTCGCCATCTTTGCAGGGGATTACTTTCTTGTCAAACTGTTGTAGGTTGACTAATTACTTTTAAGTGAATATCTTTGCTTAATTATTTTCATTTTAATTCCGTGACGACATGAACGACAAGAGACTTCGTTACGCCGAGTATCTGGGCTTTAATCCTAGTAGGAGGCGTCGGGAGTTAGGGATCATCTTCTACACGGGATCCAGGCAGGACTTAGGAGGAGATGAGGGAACACAGGGAGAATGAAAACAAATTGCAATAGAAAACACTTTCAGGAGAAAATATGATTTAAAATGTCTCATGTTCTCACGGAGGACGTCATAGCCGACGTCATGGCTGACTGGTGGGCAAAAAAGGGGCGAATGCGCCATCTAAACACATATTAAAAGGGTGCACTTTATTGAAGATTCCTCAAAGCTGTATATCATTCGGAAGTGCAAATCAATCGGATATGATTGTAATGTGTTCTAATATCAGTTATTAACGTTTTAGCAAGAAAAAAATTTAAGCTTTAAAAAAATACAATTAAAAGCTGAGACCCGATGGAAAAGCAGATGCAAAGATGTACCAGATAGCTCTTTTTGTGTTTTTTTAGTTATCGACAACGACGTGAGAAACTAGGGTGCTTCAACCGGTTGAGGGTCTTGAATTTAACAGGAAAACATATTTTGGACGGGACGTTACGTCTCTGTCAGCGATTATGTGCATATTTTGGGACAAAAGGGGCAACACTGGGCCAGGTGCTACACTTAATTTTGAGTGACGATTTTTTTCATTTCGTTTCTACACATCTTCCACCTCCTTACAAGGGAAAACGATTTTCTGAAATATCGTTCGACTTCGATGTACGATTTTTTTCGTCCGCAGGTACAAAACTCTTATTTGTACCGTCTGACAAAAAATCGAATAACGAACATCTCACAAAATCGTTAAATAATGTAAACAAATTATCGCTCAAATTAAGTGTAGCACCTGGCTCAGTTTTCCACTTTTATCCCAAAATTTGCATTTAATAGCTGACAGACACGTAACGTCCCGTCCAAAATAAAGATAAATACTGTTATTTCAAAACACTCATCTTCCTTCGATTTTCGATTTTAAAATATCGTTTAGAAGGCGATACAATAGCCTCAACTAGTCTAGGGCCCAATTTGCTTGACTTTGGAAAAGGGACTATTTTAATATTTGTTTCTGTTTTCTTTCAGTTACTTGATCTCATCGTCAACAATTGTAACTGTCAGGAACACTAGTCATGTACAAAGCCAAGTAGATGTAGTGCTAAAAGCCAATGCGCTAATGTAGAAAAGACCGCGGTCTTTTCTAGCTACCTGCAATAGCTGTGATTTTTTTCTGGAACTTTTCCTGAAGCCAGTTTTTATAAAATTGTTACCAGCCTTTGCACATATGTTATGGTCATGTATGTACAGTCTTCGATAAAAGCACATTTATTTTAACCGTCACAAAAAAGTCGAAATAAATAAAAATGGATTTTTAGGATTTTGGATTTTTGCAAAATCATCAAAACGGGAAAATTTCGGAATTTATTTGAGCGTAATGCGCAATAATGTTTAGTAATCTTTCACTATAGAAGAGTGACCTTAACCTTGCTTGACAATTACGCAAAAATTGCACATCGATCAGATGACAACTGAAAGCAGGAAAAGTTCCCAAAAAAGTTTCAAATATGTATAGCTGACTCTGTCAAGTAATAAATACATACACGAAGGTTTTAAACAAAATTAATCACTACCAAACAAATATAAAAAATGTGTTTTAAGAACTTCTGTGCCCTAGATATTTAAGTCTGTAAATGACAATATAAGTAATAAACAAAAAATGAGTTGCAATATGAATTCTCTACAATCAAAGCCCACACACTGAAGATCAACAGTTACGGTGTAATTCATCCCAAGCAATCAAACATCAGATGAATTTAGAAGTTGGGCATGATTTCGCCTGAGAATCTGTACGTTTGGCCTAGCATTACTTGGTCGTAAAAGATAAACCCTAGTTATCTACTTATTACATGTATAGGTGGGTGGCAGTACGAAGAAGATTTAGCCTTAAAAATGATCGTCAAAGTTTCTATAAGAATTATATTGGAAGATTAATAAAAACCGTCTCAATATCGTCAAGAATTGATTATTCTATTTATTGTTGTTAATAAGCCCCAACGTTTCCAATTGGTCGAGGAATTAAATCCGTAAGATCAACAAATAACATTTTCAATATTCTGTTTTGACTTATTTTGTTATTTTCTGTAAAGTTTTAGCTAAGATACGTTTTACATTGCACAACCAACTTCATGTACCGTACTTGAGGATGGGATAGTCGCGAAATTAAAACCACGCGAAATTACAGTTTTTTCGTGATATCTCGAGAACGATGCAAAATATCTAAAAACTGATTCTAAACCGAATTGTGGTTTTGTTAGAACAATATAATGCAAGAAAAGATATTCAAATATAATAATCGGTGCGGTTCGTATTAATTTTAAGCTATGCATTTAATTTATTAAAATTCTAATAAAAAACTTATTACCATCACAATACAATTTTTTTCTTGCAGTATATTGTTCAAACAAAACCACAATTCGGACTCAAATCAGGTTTTAGATATTTTACATCGTTCTCGAGATATCACGAAAAAACGGTAATTTCGCGGAGTTTTAATTTCGCGACTATCCCATCCTCTTAATACCTGCTAAAGAAACATCTTACAAGTAGGCCTAATGCGTGGGGAGTGTCGAATGAGCGTGCGGAAGTCAGTATAAAAGATAATGACAACAAAAACTAAATATATAGCTTACTCCTTGGCTTAGAAATGTGTTAACGGTGACTTTAGAGCCGTCCTAGCCACGATGCACACAATCAATTCTAAGGGGGTTCCGAATCAGTCGTGTTGAATCTGGCTCTGTCCGTTGGTGCAATCGTGTCCAGCTTGATTGATCGGTGTTCCCTACTTAAATATGCCAGTCTCTAGTTGGTCATTGTTTGCTCGTCGAAGATGACAGCGCCTACAGGGTTGGCTTAATCGGCTTTAAATTAAAAACCCCCACTGAAAATCAGTTTTGTTACTTAGTAGGCCTAAGTAGATTCTAAATATGAATGTATTTGTTTGTTTATTTATTTATTTACAATAAACTGCTCAGAGATATAAAAAAGTAAAAACTATTGGTCTCTTCCAAATTTGTAATCTAAATTCAAAACCCATTTATATATTTATGCACTAAAAGCAATTATTACCTTCAAAAATTT
>JAMZAV010004077.1:0-52370 GCA_024449915.1 Sweltsa coloradensis
CTAGGAAGAGATCCAGCAGACCTTGGAAGCTTCTGAATATCTAGAAGACGTGACATTTATTGACAAGCAGAGACAGGAACCCTCTCTACATGCATCACACAGGCCGTGAAGCGGTGAATAGATAACAAATATATTTTTCTATTAAATAAATTGGCTCATATAAAGTAAAAGAACATTTTTATTCACCCACGGGTACATATCTTGGCAGTGTAATACATATTCAACAACCACATCCATTAAAAAAGCATACAAAAAATTAAAACAACAACATAGACAAAGGAATGTTTTCTTTAATGCACATCATTTCCGGAACAGTCCCTAGCATGAAACAAAATGACTTGGAACTTGGCTTAGGCATATTTGCAGTTAATAAAATTTCTTGTTGTGATACAAATTTTTTTTTGGAATTAGCGCACGAGTCGGGGAGATGTTCAATCCCGACGTTGTAAGTTCGATCGTCGTAGGGCGCCGAAGAAGTCCGTGATGGGAACTTTGTTGGGGTTCGAGGGTACAAGTCTTTCCTCACGCCCACAGTGAGATGCAGACTCTCTTGGGGCAAACGGACAACTGCAACAGGTGATGTAGCAAGTGAATTATCAAATAAGAACACATTTATTTTTTTATTTTTAAAAAGGCATGAAAAACCTTTAGGTCACAGTGCACAACAGAATGTAAACTGAAACAACTAATAAATATCGTAAATACAGTAGGCCCTCGAAAATTCGAAATAAGTACCATGTATGTACACATGCTAATAGGGAGTTGCATATTGTTAAATGACGGAATAATTCGAATTTTACTTAATTAAAAATTAAAGCAGGTTTTACTAGCCATTCATAGATGTTTTTTTTTTAAATCACTTGTGTAATTTTAATTTTTAATTTCAGAACAATAAACACATAATTAGTTTCAAGCTCAAATTGAATCGCAAATAACTTTTTGGTCCCCCAGGTTTTGCGCCTCGAACTGTACGTGTAGGCTAATATTCTTCTACTCCCGAAAATCGAGTGTGTCTGTAGACTAGCACGCAAGAAAGGGCAGCGCTGTGGTTGGTTGGGGAATTCAATCCCGCTCATTGTGATTGGCCGAACGCGCAATGAGGCAGGAGTGACGTTTTTTATGACGTCAGCATCCAACAGCTGGTTTGCTTTCAGATGTTGTAAAGCGGGGTTATGGCGGATCGGATGGCCTACGAAGATCGTGATGCAAGGGTTTTGATGAAGATGAGTAGACATCGTTTTAACCCATTGAGTAATGAGTTAATAAGGAATTTTTTGTACCCTACGTTAGTAGTTGTGAGAGATTTTTACAAAAGTGCATAGAAGACAGTCATTGCTATAGGTCCACTGCATATTATTTTGGCCCAAAGGGTACATGTTATGTTTTTAACATGGTATGGGTGAATATTAAAAATTCAATAAAATTCACGAATATTTTGTTGACTGCCTACCCGGTTCCCGGGACTATATTAGCTAGGCTAGGCCCTAGCCTAAAGTCAAATTTTGAGTCAATGTGATTAATTTGGTGATCCTTCACTTTTTTTTTACTTGATAAAGTTTATATAAAGATGCCTCATTCATTATTAAATTGTCCGGGAAAATTTTCCCGATCCCATCCCAATTTTTTATGTAAATTACCCAATCCAAATCTCTTCCCGCACACCCCTAGCATCTAACTCCTCATACTTACAAATTCCCCCAATGTCCCCCGCTGCTATCTGCATCCACCTTTCTCCAGGAAATCCAGCACGTTAGTAAAAGTGTATTCGGGCTATGATGTAAACTCCCATGGGAGGGTCCACGTGATGCCCGTAAAACCCCCATTTAAATTAGGGATGACATCGGGTACTCGGGTACCCGACTCCTATCAGAGTCGACTCCATTTTCAAGGATTTGGGGGGGGAAAAATTAAAAATAAAATAAAAATTCAATTTTTACGGACGGCCGGACAGTGTTGTGCAACTAGAGTAGTGGGCTAAAAATAACTTTTGCATAAATTTTTTTTTTTGTTTTAGTTGCGGATCGGGGAGTCGACTCCTACCCGGTTCCCAAGGCTCCGGAGTCGACTCCAATATTTACTACCTGATGTCATCACTAATTTAAATTACTATTAGCGTACTAGACCGGAGAGATTTGTCCAGAAACAGTAATTTTCACTAGCAGATTGCTTACAGCGTTATTGCGCTATTTTTGCAGCCTAGCATTTGAATCGCCGCACGCACGCATTACTCCGTGCATTTCACCCAGGCCGGCTACCAACCCCTCGCAAAAAATGAACCACCAAGGTCAAGTTCCAGGCTGTCAACAAGGCGTGTACATGAGGGATGTGCGAACCCTTTGGTTCTTTTTTTACATACATACATACATCGACTGCAATATCAGCCTGGTAATGAGAGTAAGTGTTTTATATTGTGATATACGCGTTTCCAAGCAAAGATAGATGGCAGCACTAAAACGCAACATGTCGGACCGATCGGTGATAGAGGCGAGCTGCTTACTGTACGCTGTATATTCAGTTGGCTTCAACTTGATTTTTGTTACATTTCTGATCATTTGCGAAAACATTGTTGATTATATCATATCGCCCGCGTAATTTATTTGTAAAATTCGTAAGTTTAGGGGATCGGCTTTATTAAAAACGGGAATTTAATGGCATTGTAAATTACAACAAATAATTGAGATTATTTGATGATATTAGTTCGAAAAAAACAAACCACACTGTTAAACTATTAAATACAGATACAAGTGTATAAAATAATGTTGAATTATGAAGATCGATGATATTTTGCCAAGAAAATGTTGCCCAATACTAATAATTTCAATAATTTACTTGATATCCAAAAATCAAAAGAGCTTCTAGCAAATTATGGCACTACACTTGTTTTGCACTTTTTCTGCTTTGTTTTACAATGTAAACGCAATCGGAGTAGGCCTATATATATTTATCTACTATACACTTAGGACTACCGGTTTTTTAAATATACATTTTATTAAAAGTAGGCCTACTGAATAGCTGATGGCCTATTTTTATTATTGTTTTGTATGTCAATAGACAGCTTTAAAATCTTGTAGGTCATATCATTATACTTATTCTATAGTAATAATATAAATTGCATTTATTATGATATTATGTAAAATGTTATGTATTAAATGAACAATGACGGTAAATGGTATATGTAGGCCTACATTAATATAAGGTAGAAAAGGAGTTAGGACTTGTGCATAAGCCCTAGTACAATTAATATTGTTTTTGTTATTGTTTTGTTATTGTTATTATGAGTACCTATGACTTTATTTATATTAAATTATCATAATAAAACTAAAGAAGTATATCTCAATTAAAAGTGCCATAAGAAGCGAGCAATACTGTATGTGTGTGTTTACTGTTTACTATGAGTTGTGAACATTCTTGACGGTTTGAATTTGATTTAGTATTTATCGTACCCTGTTAGCCTATATTTGGCATATAGCCTATAAATACCAATGATTTATTATGATATTATAATTAGAAAATTGCAATATGGATACAAATGCCATCCTCGGTGTCTCATGGGTGCATGGGGCGCAGGTCTGAATATAGTAATATTATTCTGGTAAACATGGTCTCGAATCCCGCATATTGGAGAGCGATTTTATCATTTTGGTGCACCCCCATGCTTTTGATAATCATCAATTAACAAAATTTTGGGAAAGCAACGACAATGTACCTGTGATTGTACATATTTATAAGTGACAAACACGGAATGACCTGCGTTCTTCAAGTAAGCACATAGCGCGCTCCTCCGACTATCACTGATCGGACAGTTGCATTTTTCGCCACCAGGTAGCAACCCCTTTGCTTGGAAACGCGTATACCCTAGGGCCCCCTAGGCTCAAAAACAATAGGAAGTATGCATAAGCCGCCATCACCGCCTTAGTTCTCTGTTTCGACTCAACTTATAAGCGTTATAATATAAGGCCATAAGATTCTTAGTTGTCGAATAATTGAATAATTTAAAAATTTTTTCTTTGTTTAACGAACCTGGCATTATTTGAAAAACATTCATCAATACACATTTTATTCTTCAATTTTCACTACTTTTATATCATGCGATAATTAAATAATATCAACTTAATTATTTAGTAATTTCTCTTGATCCATGAATCAAGCGGTGGATGGAGTCCACTCAAAACAGATTCTCTAGAAACAAAAGCTACCATCTTTGGTTTATTCTGTTTAAATCTGTAGTTGGCAAGCCCCCAAGCTGCAGTGTTTTTAAATAATTAAATTTACTAAGGTAACTGTTGTCATGATACCAAAATTGCATGAATATTTAGGTGAGTAAAAACTGTAGGTACTAATTATTAAGAACCCACACTATGATTTCATAGACATAGACATAGTCTATGACAAAAGAGTCTAGGATCGCTTAGGAAACAAAGTGTCACTGGCAGGGCTTGACATTTGCATTTGACGTGTGGTACCTCACGATGGCGATATCGGGACTATGATGACTTTGAATTGCATACAACCTATAAGAATAATGAAATCTGGAAATTTGGCAAGAATCTCATGTCGCTCTAGGATGAATCCGAATAGGAACTATTGTTCCAGGGCCTAGTGCGATCTTGGTTTTAATTTTGTGAATCATAATAAAAAACAAAACTAAGTAGGTGTGTTTATTTTTACAAGATACCACCATACATCCATAAAACCCCATAGATGAAATCTAGCAAAGCTGGCCACGTGGCAGAAAATTTATAAAAACTTGCGCAGAGCTTTATTGTACGCTTAGAGCAACACCCTACCTACTTTACACCGACAGTCAACAGAGGATCTAACTCCTAGTCCAATGACTAGAGCCCCCGATTTTATGGTTTTATTTATTTGAAAAATTTCTTTTTTAAAAAATTGAAAATTAGGGTGTTATGTGTTTTTTTTAAAAATCAAAAATTCGGTGTTATTATGGTTTTATTTTAAGGGTGTCAGTAATCACAAAAATGGATTTGACATTTTTTTTTTTTTTTTTACTAGGTACTACACAAGTTTGGAAATGTATTTTTCAACAGGCCTAGGTACATTTTTAGAATGCCACCTTTTTGTGCTGAGCATCTTCGGAGTTTCTAATTATTCGACAAAATAAACACAACTGGGTGGTATCTACTGGGGATGTCATGGGTAGTAAAATTAGGATCCGGGTTTTCCTGATTTCCCAGGGATCGGGTTTACTGAATCCTGAAAGCCTAAATTACGTCATTTTATCGTCGTACTCCCCCTTCCCCCGAGCGGTTGAAGGTCGTTCGGAAGCGTCTACAAGAAGATACACGGCAGTGATAAGCTTATCTTCAAACTGTTGTGAGACAAAACCTAGCGTTCGGCGGCCACCCATTCCGTCACGCCCCTCTTCCGTGACGTCATCGCAAAACTTGGAAGTTGCTTGAACAATGACGCAAACACACAGTGTGATTTATATTGCATCTTCGTCTGACTCGGCAGCCCAGCTTCCTCAATAGCGGGGGGGGGGGGGAGGGGGGGGGGGGGTCGCCGGCCGGCCGGGCCTCTCTCGACGGGCCGGGCAGCCGGTAGTCTGCACCGGGCGAGGCGGCCGCTTGGTGGTCTATGGGGGGGTAGGCGCGAACAGCGGACAGCCGGCGGGCAAAGGAATTTTTCTGATATCGCAAGCCGGCCAACTGGGAATTGAACTTGAGAGGAGGGAGCGTGATTAACTCATTTTTTTACAATTACAATGTATTTAAAGGACCCGTATTGCCATTTATAGTGGTTATTTCGCTTTTCAATATAGATTTCGGTGTTATTGCCAGTTTAAAAGGCAAAGTAGGTGTTATTTCGCGATTCAATATACATATTTTTGGGTTCCTAACCAACAATTCGGGCCACATTTTGCCCAAAAAAAACGACATTTTAACAATTCGCGTTAAAAAAATAACGCGAATTTCCCGGGGTCTCTACCAAATTTGAGGTCTGCACGGGCCTACTTCTAGAAGCCCGGCCCGGCCCGGGCCCGCAATTTTTTAGGCCCGGGCCCGGCCCTGGCGTATTATAACTAGCTTATCAAAGCCCGGGCCCCGGCCCGGGCCCGCCATAAATGTAAGTAGGCCCGTTACAGCCCCTTCAGAGGTTAAAACTCAAAGCAACAGCATGTGGATTTTTAGTTAAACCCTGGGATATATGAATGAACATCACGGTGGGATGAAGATTACTATTTTGAGAAACAAAACGTTTTGAAAATTTGGTCGAAAAAATTTCTATGATCACAATCGCACATACCGATTTCAAATTACATCATAAAGCCCGAAAAAGCCCGTCTCATTCAGTGAAAAAACAGGCCCGGGCCCGACTCAAAATGCATAACAAGGCCCAAGCCCGGCCCGCGGGCCCGGGCCTACCCGGCCCGCGGCCAGGCCAGCCGGCAGACCTCTACTACCAATGACATGCAATATTGGCCTTTTTTTTATCATTTTTTAAAATAAAATTTTGCCTTAAAATGAGTTTTTTATGTCATCAAACATAATGCAGACAGACTCCAAAAACATTTACACCAACGGCAAAAGAGCCTTCAGTGACTGGGGCTCCGACCCAGACCCCGGTTTATCCGCGCCACCTTGTTGCGAGTGGATATAACAACATGTAAGTGAGTGGACATCTAGTGGATTTGTCGGGGGTGAATTATTCTCTTCTTCACAAAATGGCACCGCTTCATTCTGTTGTACGGTACACAATAAAATATGAGATCATTTTTCCTAATCTTTTCCGCATCATAAGATCCAGAAAAAATAAGTTTTTAAATTTTTAAGTAGTAAATTTGTGTGAATGACATAAAGAGTACCATTAAAGGTAAGCTGGTTTTGGGACCCTATCTTTTTATGTCATTTACATGATCTAGCCTTTTGGCATTCGTTTCAAACACAGTTTAAGTTAAATTTGCTTCAAAAGCTCACAGATGCCAATTTTAAAACTTGTAAATCACTAAAAGTGCATATGCAGATAGTTTTAATTAGGGGTGTCAACGATTACGATTAAATCGATTCGATTAATCGATTATTAATCGAAAACGATTAATCGATTTTTTACAAAAAAATTGATTTTAAATTTGTGCACTTTTTTAAATTTAGTTTTCAAGATCCGCCGCCTATTACTCGCGAGAAACGTTCCCGTACGTTACGTTTTCCCGCCAAATACGCCGTGATAGCCGCCGATTTAATGTCTTGCTCGCCCACAAGATTGTTCTCGATCCACATTTGATTGAAGCGACGTCGCAATATACATCGTTTGTACCAGCCTTGCCTTGTCATCATGTGCGCATGCGCTGGCCGTGCAAGGTCGGAAGGAGTGGGCGGAGTTAAAGCTGCATTCTGTTCGAGCGTTCCACGCGGCATAGTTGGCGCGGCAGCCAATAAACACAGTAAACGCACTCAACGCGCCTGAAACGCGAGCAGTAATTGCACCTTTACGTAACATGGCGTCGGGAGTGTGACAAAAGTGATTGCTCTGGTGCTGTGTTTCGGCCTAGGCCAACAGTTTTCGACAACATGGCATAAAACAATTGAATTTGATCACCGCATTGATGCCAATTTCATCTCGTATGCTTTATCTACCCCTCCACTTCCTCTTGATTATGCTCCCGAGTCACGACTGTCTTCTTCGAGATTGTTGTGCGTGCTCAAGGGGAAGCGTTATCTATACCGGGCGCGACGTATGCGTACTTTTCACAGCTATTATTCTATAGTGTTTACCGTGTTTAACGTTTTTAAGGGAAAGGATTTCGGATGCGCTCTTATCAATTATATTCTAGAACTAGCGCGGCGTACTATAACTAGGCGAAATTCGACTAACCTAACGAAAGTACACAGAGAACTTTGGAGAAAATAGGCTGCGTACGTTGCGACCGGTACAAATAGCGCTTTCCGTGCTGGTCCCCGCCACGGCGCCGATGCGAACTCGTGCCTTGCGCGGGCAATTCAAACTAACCGAAACCAGACCGAAGTTTGAAAGAAACTTGCTACTATACCAACATTGTACAAAACGATTAAAATCGATTAATAATCGATTATGGAGGTGAAAGTGAATTCGATTATCGATTATAATAATTTAATCGTTTGACATCCCTAGTTTTAATGCAATACAAGTCAGCATGAATAAAATCCAGCTGAATAGTGACACCCGCAACCACTAAACTGCCGTGATGTGCCCAATGTACTTGCTATCGAGTTAGCATTCTAGCATAGATTCAATTCACCGCAAATGATGTTGTGTTACAAAATCTCAATCACTATCTCTGGAAAAAACTAATGCTGTCAAGACTTACAGCATAGCAACTTGCAAGTTGTGTTGTATAGGCCAGATTTAAGAGGAGTTGCTGAGGCTGGCGTGGAGACGAGTTTAGGCGCTAGCTTTCTGGTGCTTTCGGGTAGAAAAAGGGTTTTAAACATGTTTCAAATTTCACATTTTACGTTCATAAAAAATAAATCTATAATCCATACGTGTATTCCAAATTTTTAATTCATTGTTTTGCATTAAAAATTTTGTGAAATCACAGTACTAATTTACTCCATTTGGTCAACTTGGAATTTTTTTGCAAATTTACAGTTTTTTAAATGAAAAATTTGATATTTGCCCGGAGTGGAAGAAAATTTTGTATGGTGTACCCGGAAAAATTCCGAAACAACTAAAAAATTTAACCATGTTCAGTTGTCATTCTAAAAAATAGTTGAAAAGTCCCCGCTCCGCCGCTCGGCTTGAGATATATTTTTGACAAAGGGGTTGTCAAAAATTTTTTTATTTTCAATTTAAACCTTTTTTTTTTGTACTTATATTTTTACAAATTTAAATTAAATTTTTTTTTACAAAAATAAAAGTTTAAATCACCTAAGCTTCAACCCATGCGGGGGAAAAAGGGCCCCGTAAGTGCTAAAAAATGATATTTCAATTTTTTCAATACATTTGACATAAGTATTGCAATGCAAATAATTATGAAATCATACGACGAAAACGTGAAATTGCCCCCTTTTCCTTTTCGACCAGGTGTATTAAAACATGGTGGCAAAAGGGGGTAAGTGACAAATTTAAGTTATTTTAGTTTTTAACAAACTTATTGACATTAAACTATGCAAATTTTTTAGTATTCGTACGGGCAAAAGAAAACATTTTCCCGAGCCCGTTGTGGCTCTTGAAAATGGGGCAAAAGGGCGTAACTGACATCATTTTAATTTTTTTATTTTAAAAAGGGTTTTTGAAAATTTAACTACTTTTTTTATTGTAACATTGAATACCATACAAGGGACACCAATGTAAAATTCCATGCATGCTGACTGTTGTATGGCCAGCTTGTATTAAAAAACCCCATTAAAAAAATCGTTGAAGAGCGATTGGACTACCCAAATTTAAAAAAATTTTTACCCCCGCATTCTCAAACGGCAGCAAGACATTTTTGGCGAAGATCTGGTGTTTTTTGAGGGGGGAAAATTTTTGACATTCCAACCCAAAGTTGGGAAAACGAACTATTTTTAAAAAAATAATAAAACGTTTTTTTAAAAAAGGGATTCGAGCAAGAGAGTGGAAACCTAGCTTGGGTTTTGGCTGTCTGTAGTGTACATCATACAGACCCCATACAGATCATGACGTGATTCTTGATGTAATAAGTGGAAAAATGGGTTAAGTGAAAAAACCCATAAAATTCAGTCAATGTTTAAAAATATTTGCGTGTACGTTCGCCAGATTACACCCCGGCAATATTTTAAAGATTTTAAAGGCATCATCTAAAGATAAACCCAAAAACTGGAAAATTAACTGACTTAAATTTGGTGTCCATTCCCCTGGTCGTATTTAAAAAAATAATACTATAAACCATAGTGAAGCGTAAAAGAGGGAGGCAGTCCCTTTTTCATTACAAAAAGCAAAACTGTTTTGGGCATCCCCTCACATTGAATTTTTCCCCGCAACATCAACACTTTTTAATAGCATTATTTGGATAATGGTGATCTAAAGGACGCTTTTGGCAAAAAGACGACTTTCTCTGTTGACGAGTTTCTTAGATTAACTACAACAAAAACATATTTTTGTCACAATTTGGGGCTAAATCCCCCATATACATTAATCTACCTGCCGACACATATATTTTCCCGTATAGTGGGCAAACTTTGCATGAAGTGTATGAGCGGCCACCCCCGTTCCGTTTCCATACAAAAAAAAGTCATACTAAATCAATGTTTTCAGTTTGATTTGAATAAAAGCGGCTGGGTACAGGGCCACTTGTACCAAACGGTGGGAATTACTAAGCTCAGTTACCAAAATAAAATTTGAAATGAAATATATGCAGAAGTTTTAAGATATAAGTTGCCTTTGTTTTTTTTTACCCTTTTATACAATAAATTTTTTCTGTTACATTCCCTTTACTTCATTAAGCAGTAGCGCCTCATGTGCAACGGCGTACGGTGAGGTCTAGATTCGATATGCTGCCATCCACCACACATTAATAGATCTTCCCCATCCCCCTTGGTTGATGGCAAACCCCTGGGGTTTAAAAAAAGTTTTTTTGAGGTTCAAAGCCCGCCGGGCACACATGCAATTTTAGTCCCCCTATGTAACGTTCATTTTCCCCCTCGAGATTTAAAACCCCAAATCGGATTGAAAAAATGTTTATTCTTGTATGTTTTTTAAAAGTGATTTTGATACTATAGTCAAGCCCAAGATAGGTTTTTCCACAGCTCGAGTCGAACATTTAAAATCCGTCTATGCAAAACCCCTGAGAATCGGGGAATATTATTTTAAGGTTTTTGGTTATGTCCAATACTACTACAAGATTTTTTTAAGGTTCTTTTTCAACAAGGGCCTCCAAGTCAGTCCAATGCATGGATTTTTTCATGAGGCCATTGTTGGTTTCATATGTTACAATAAACGTAGTTTTAAAAGTCAAAAACCCTTTTTTTTTTTTCTAGGAAACGCCCCAAAGGGCGTTTTAAAAAGAGTGAGTGGCCCTTGATAGTACCGGGGATCATTCCCCCTACTGGGCTAGATGGTTGGTATATGGGGGCAAAACGATTTCCCCGGTACTCAACACTTGGCTCACACCCGTTTAACATCGACTTTGGCGTTTTCCCAGTTTAAATTTAAATTCAAAAGCGAAAACGTGTTTAAAACGATAAGAGTGAAAATTAACAAATTTTCCCAAAATAAAACAAAATCACCTTATTTTTTTCACATTTCACATCCCTCAAAAAAATATGAGGTGTAAAAATAAAAAAAGTTCAAAACTAAGAGTATGTACCCCAAAAACCCTCCGTGCGGTAGGCCTAGTTTACCCCATGCCCCTGGCAGACCGTAGGTTTTCGTCCGTAGCTGCTACTAAAAAAAAGGTACGAATTTTAAAAAATAGGGGTTAAATCGCAAAAAGGATTAGGATTTTGAAAATTTTCGTAAACTCGTGCCCGGGTGTTTTTTTAAAATTTCAGCGCAATCTGTTCAGCGGTCGGTGATTTTTGACGTACAGACAGAAAACACAGAATGAGGGGGGGGGGGGGGTTTGAGTTGAAGGAGAACTCTCGCTCCCCCCTCGTTTAAAAAAAATAATATGATGTCCTTCGCCCTTTTTTCCCCATTTATAAACGCCAGCAACGAAGCCCGGGAAAATGTTTACTTTTTCCGTAGATTTTCTAAAAAAAATTGCAATGTATGAATGTAAAAAAGGGTTTGTTTTAAACTGAAAAAAACATTATTTGTCCCCCTTACCCCTTATGCCCCCATGTTTTTTAAAACAACAAGGCCGAAGAAAAGGAAAAATTTCAGTTTCCGTCGTAGAATACATAATTATTTTGCAGTTGCCCATACTTATGTCAAAATGTATTGAAATAATGAGAATTCATATTTTTAGATTACGCCCTTTTGCCCCCATGGGTTTTTAAGTTATGTATTTAAACTTTTCTTTCCCTTAAATATTTAAAATTTGTACAAAAATGACAAAAATTGTTTACATTGAAAATACAAATTTTTGGCACTTAAGCCCTTTTGTCACTATATTCAAGCGCACGCGGCGGAGTTTTGGGGACTTTTCAACTATTGCCTATGGGGAAACTGACCCGTGTGAAATTTAGCTTTTCGGAAAATTTTGTCCGGGTAAAAGTCTTCCCTCCCGGGGCATTGGATTTTCAACTTTAAATAAATGTGGGGGACAGGTTAATTTGGTTTTATCATAAGTTAAACGGTTTGATGGAAATTTCCAGAATTGAAAAACGATGTTTTTTGGACTTTGCTTGCAAGAATTTAAGGCTTATTTTTTTTCAACCAAGTGAGGATATGTCTTCGCCATTTGCTGAGAGCTACCGGTTTTGCTCTCAGAGGGGGGGTTGTTGCTTCAAGTTGTCGTTTTTTGTGGGGTCCGTGAAAAACAGTGACAAAAAACTCCCACTACCGGAGGCAAAAAATTTGTACCGGATGAAAAAAAAACAACAAGAAAAACTTTTAAAATGTAAAGTAGCTGATGAAAAAACGTAAATAAAAAAAACAATTGTTATGTTTATCTGCCGTTTTAAAATCTTTTTTCCCAAAAAATCGCATTGGGGCAACAAAATGTAAATACATTTAAACACACGCTCCGATTTGCACCTCGTCTTCGCCAAAGAGTTTTTTCTGTCGGTGTGTTTGATTTTATTATAAGTTATCATTTTTGAAATTGTCCCAATTTGCATATGATAGTCTACTTTCAGTATATGTACGCATTTCAACCACAAAAATTTGTTCCGATTTTTCTTTCTTCCCGTCTATTGTGTCCACTACTTTTCCGTGTTAGCTCCCGGGGAACTTGTTGTTGCGTCTTTCAACCTTGTTTAAATACTCCCCACCATTTCAAAGGGGTTCAATAGCAATAATAAAAGGGGGGAGGTAACAACTTTATGGCCAATGTGTCCCCTTTCTAATTGGCAATCAATACCCTCCGGAATATTTTTCAGTTTTTTTCCAATTGTGCAGCAGGGGATGGGGCGGGATTTGGGTTGGAAAACATATTTTTTTCCCCTCATTAACGCGCATTAAAAAATAAAACTGAGCTATTAAACTACACTTCATACTATATAGTCAAAACACACAACAAAAAAGAGTTTTTGTCTTTTTGGGATTTCAGAGTTCAACTATACATAATAGGCCTACACAAAATTTTTAAAAAAAATAAAGTTGAAAGCTTACCCATCGTTTGTTTTCCGTCTACAAGCAAACCTTAAACCCAAATTTGTTCGGAACAAGCCAACCAACTGAACACTTTCTAGCACCCTTAATCCACTATTAAAAAATTTTTTTTTTAAAACAAAAAAAAAAACAAATAAAATTTAACCCATATACCACACACCAAAATGATTACGACCATCGCGTCAGAACAACGGCACATTGGAGTGCCAGACAACGACTGGAAAAACAAACAACGGAAAAAATTTTGACAAAAATTTTTTAGTTTTAGGATTTTGTGCACCCTTCTCCCCCTACACATAACAACTCTAAATGTTGCAAAAAAAACCCCTTTGGGGTCGTGTCGTCTGTCTGAGTCAGTCTTTAACACCTCGCATGATTCTTTTTTCTTCCATCGCTAATCTAAAACTGCAAAAAAACCATAAAGGGATTCCATTCACTTCTCGAGATAGAAGTGAAGATTTTTTATGCCCTTGCTTTTTAAAAGTCTGTGTTCCAATAGTAAACCCCAATTTCCTCCCTCTCTTTTATCAATGATTCAGGGACCAAAAAGACAAAAACCTTTCGTTTTCCCCATATGATTTCGTGATTTTTATTTCAGATACCTTGTAGCCGCCAATTTACTTGAAAAAATTTTAAAAAAGGTTTGAGTAAAAGAGGTTTAAACAGTAAAAAGATTTTTCCAGTAGCTCCAGCAAATGGCAAAGACATATCAAATAGAAGTATTTATTAAATTCTTTCACCTTTCATGAAAAATTTGGTTTGCCCCAAACCCCTTTTTCAGCAGAATCTCGTCCCCTGAGTGCACGCGCGCATTGGAGTTGGGCCAAACTCGCGAACTCTTTTATAGCAAGAACTCGAGAATGCTCAACACCATGTGCTTGTATGGCTTTTGACCCAAAGGTGCTGAAAGGACAAGGGGATGAAAACTCATCATAGCTGAGCAGTGGGGGAAAAACAAGATATCAAGCTACTACCTAGTGTACTGCTGAACGTAGAAAAGTTTTACTCAAGATTTTGGCAGTTTTATAGTTTTCGTATTTAAAATTTGGTTGAGGACGTGTCACCGTTACCTACGTCAAATGCGCCCCTCAGCCTGGGGTGGGGGAAGACAGAGACAGACCAATGGTGGATAGATCCAACCACACCAAGAGGAGGGAAGGGAGGATTCTCCCCCGGGACGTCCCTTTCTCATTTTTGTATTCAACATCAAAGGAGGTGTCAAGGGGAGAGGACCCCAACAACTGCCAGAGCGCTTTTTAGTTTTTTAAAAATAATCATATTTCAAGTGATATTTTTCTGGATGGTCTTACAAGCCTCTTTTTCTCAAAAAAAAAATTTTTAAAAAAAACAAAAAACAACCCTTTTTCCAAACATACTAAACTGCCCCTAGGCCTTTTCCTAATTGTAAAAAAGCCTCTTTTCTTTTTTTTATGATCAGCAGGGAAGACCTGGACCAAAAACTACCCCGGGCCCAGATGGGGGCATGGGATCCAAAATAGATTAATGTTTGTTGTTTGTTGAATGTTTTAAAAGACCATTTGTAACGTTAAAACACACCAATAAAAAAAATTTTATAAAAAATCAATACAATATTAAAAAATCCATCCCGAAATCTTATTAACCTACGGGAAAGGTTTTCCCCCTCAATGAAATTTTACAAACAAATAAGAAGATTGGGCCATTTAAATTTTAACTAGGAAGCTTCGCAAAAGCTTTTTTAGTCGCTTGATGGTGAGCTTTTTTGTAAGTTTTTTGTTTTTTTCGTGGGAACCACTTTTTTCCTTTTTCCCGGTTTTTGAATGCATTGGGAGATTTTTTGTCAAGTTTCTATTTTTTACTTTTTAAATTTTTTATTTTTTTAAACCTCAAAAACTCTATTAAACCTTATTCTATGGATTTGGAAAAATTTTTTTCAATTTTTTCTTTAAAAAAGCAATACATCACGATTTACCTTAATGCCATGTAAAATAAAAACTTTTGTAGCCCCCCCCGTTTGGTCAGAATCGGCCCAAATGCAGGGAAAAAATATCGTAGAAAAATAAAAATAAATCGTAAAAGTACGATAATGAGAAATATTTCTCTATTGACCCAAAAACAATCCCCTCTAATTTTCAAAAAGGCTCCTCCAAAATTTTCATCAAGATTGAAAGCCTTTTTCCCGGTAGAGAGCAAAAAAAACAGACAAAAATACAAAAAAAACAAACAAAAAAAACCCCCCAAGCTAAATTTTTGGGGGGTCAGTGAAATGAAGTCTTTGCTTGCTCATCCAAATAATTTTTGTTGGCCAAGTTTTTTGGCAGAAAAGGGTTCTACTTTTTGAATCACTGAAGCAAAGTAAACAAATTAATTTTAAAATACTAGGTAAGCCCTTGGCGTTCATCTGATCCCAAGAAGATACAGTGAAAGTTAAGTGGCCACTCTCTAAAAAGTACGATAGGAATCCTCTCCCCCCGGCTCTGGCAAAGGCAAGGAGTTGGGGGGAGTAAAACTTCTCGTCAGATGATGCTTGGGGATGTGTCATCATGAAGAAAAATTTATTTTACCTGAAACAAAACGTTTCATTTTTAAAATGATACTGATGATGGATAGTAGAGATACATTTTTTGCGTTTTAAATTTTTTTGGGAAAAAAAAAAACAAAGCTACAAAATGCTAAATTTTAAAAAATTAAGCTAAATATTTTTTGAATTTGGAAGTTCAGATAAGCGATGATTGCCATTTTGCCAACTTAGCCCATGTGTTTTCGTTTTTTAAAAGCATTTCCCTTTTCGGGTTCATATCAGCAAAATTTGTCTCCACGATTTGTTTACAAAACTGCGCTGCAGTTTAGAGATGGACGTTAAAATATATAATAAATGAAAAAAGAATGGGTTTTTGGTGGAGAGCAGCATGCGTAAAACTTGTGGTGATGGAACACAGGAAAGAAAACACATTTAGATGCCACATCCGTGTTTTTCCCCCGGCCCGGCGGTAATTCCCTGCCCCCCCGGCAAAAAAAAAAAAAACGATTTTTTGAATTTTCTAGGAAAACGCTTAAGTCCCGCCCCCCGGGTTTTTGGTGAGGGATATGGGCATTGAGTGCCATGTGTTACGCGGATTTTTTGTTGTTTTGTGAAAAAAAATTTCTTTGTCAAAAATTTATTTTAATTAAATTAAAATTATTTTATTTATTTTATCAGTTTTAACGAAGTGGCGCAGTGGCTGCAACCAAATAACCTAATAATGAATAATAAGAAAACTAAATGTATGATATTCCCAAGGAAAAATATGGAAGATCAAAATATTTGTATCAGGTTATGTGATGAAGACCTTCCTATTGAACAAATAGACACAGCAAAGTTCTTAGGACTGTATATTGACAAGTGCTTATCGTGGGACATCCACACTGATTATGTAGCAAATAAAATAAGCTCCAATATATATGTTCTTACGTAAAATGAAAATATATGCAGATAGAAGTTTGCTGTTAGTAGTGTACTATGCCCTGATTGAGTCACATTTGAGCTATGGGTTAATAGCGTGGGGTAATACATCAAAAAACAATTTTCATAAGATCTTTGTCATGCAAAAAAAAGCACTAGATAAAATTAAGAAAGGGGATACATGTAGAGGACATTTCAAAACGTTGAATATTCTTACTCTTGCATGCCTCTATATTTACAAAGTAATATTATTTTTAATTAATCATAGGGAAGATATAAAAAAAACATCAATATTCATAATTACAATACTAGGAGGAAAAATTATATATTTGTGACATCCCATAGGCTGGCTGTATATGAGAAAAGCCCCACATATGCAGGAATAATCCTTTTTAATAAGCTACCTGCAGGCCATTATCAAAAACAAACCAACTGATACATTTAAAAAGGATCTTAGGACATTTCTTGTTGAAAAAGAATACTACGATATTGAGGAGTTCTTGGCGGACAATAATAATATGTCTTGAAAATACAATTTATTTTGCATATTATAGATGCCTAGACTTATATTAACTAGTAGCCTATCTTATATTAGTGTAAAAGTATATATTTTTATTGTGTATTATTGTATTGTTGTAAAAGTGTATTTTGTAAATGTAAATTTGTTTTAGTATTTTCTATACATCCTAATATTCAAGTCTTAGTCTTTTGAAAAGACGTGTTTAATAGCTAGCTAGCTTATAATGTAATGTTTAGAACTTGTTTATCTTGTCATAACATTGTAACATTATATGCTAGTATTAGGTATACAAAACAAGACAATAAAATGAAATGAAATGAAATGAAATGAAATAAAAAATTAACTTAATTTTTTAAAATTTTTAATCGTAATTTTAAAAAAGAAAAAAATCGTAAAAATTCCAATTTTCATAAGAAACAATTATTCGATTGCGCTCAAATTCAACACGAATATATAAGTTCATGAAATTAAGGTTCTGTAAAAAAATCATTACAATCGGATAAAGCATGTAGGTGTTACAAGTCAAAGAATTGTTTAAAAAAAGAAAAAACCCGTAAAATTACGATTTTCATGAGAAATAATTTTTCGATTAAGCTCAAATTTCACACGAATATCTTAATTCATAAAATTAAGGTTCTGTGAAAAAATCATTGCAATCGAATAAAGCATGTAGGTGTTATACGTCGAAGAAATTTTTTAAAAATAAAAAAAAATCGTAAAAATGCGTTTTTTATGAGAAAAAATTTCCCGATTGCGCTCAAAAACGTGGCAGTTCTAAGTTCAGAGATTTCGAAGGCCTCCATAAAATTTCATCACAATCGGAGTATCGGTTTAGCCGGAATCGTGTTAACAAACACACAAAAATACAAAAAAAAAAAAAAAAAACATTCCGGATTTTTTTCTCCAGTGTAGTGAAATGGAATCTTTGCTTCGCTTGCTACGCTCATCCAATAAACTCTAACCGTCCACTAAATGTTCTTCTCTTCTTCTCTTATGCCCACATTGACATATCTATGTCATCATGTGTCTTGACAACCAGTAAAGATAGGACTCCTGTTCCCTCCTGTCCATACCCCCTGGCATTTCCCCATAGTGTCCTTTCAATGTAGCGCATCTAAATAGATGTTGTCTGTCCTGTGTTCCATCACCACAGAGTTTACACATGCTGCTCTCCATCACACCTGTTCATTTTCATTTATTCATATTATGTTAAACCACTTAAACGTCCCATCTCTAAACTGAAGCGCAGATTGTAAACAATATCGTGGAGACTAATCTCGCTGATATAGAACCCGACAAGGAATGCATTTAAACGAAACACATAGGCTAAGTTAGTAAAATAATGGGAATCATCGCTATGATCGTGAACATTCACTACACACAAGGAGCACACACAAGTGAACAATTTTAGCAATTTTCCAATTTTATGATAGCTAGGACGAACTTTAAAGTAATAAAAATGAAGTCATCAAATACAACAATGTTTCAAGTTGTAGTGTAAACCTACAAATATTAGATAGTAAACACTTAGAAAGAACATCATCACCTTTATAAGGGCCTTTTGTACTCATTGTAGCAATAAGTAATTTACATAGCCTACATTACAAAGGAGAAAATAGGCATAGACTATGATTTCAATCAAATTTGAAATGTTCATACCACTAAACCAACTAAAGCAAGCTACTTTAAAAGGGCTCAAAAACCTCTAAAACCAGGAGCGTCACTAGAGATTAGACATTGGGGGGGCGCAAGTACTTTCGTGGGGAAAAGGACTAAGCACGGGGGGTATGGGTGGCGGAGACCCCCATAAATAGCGCCGCAGGCGAAAATTTGAAAATCAGGTTTTTTGAGTGCATTGGTGCGTTTTAGGAAAAAAGCGTTAGGCTGAATGCAATACCGAAACATTGTAGTTTGTGTGCGTCAATTTGTTTTGTCGTCATGTCGATCTTACAATTCGCAGCATACATGGCAACATAATAACGTTTGATCTTCTTTTCAATTTAGAGACACATTTCTTTGTTAGCCTACTGATGATTTCGGACAATACAAAGGAAAGATTCAAATGATCGAATTTAGAGCAGGGCCCAGAGAGGCTTGTCCCTATATATTTTTTAATTAATTTTGATGCAAATCAGTGCGTTTTAAAGCAGTTGAAAACTATTTATTGTTGTCAGTAAATTCGTCCATTTATATTGGGCTCGGACAAAAGAAGGAAATGAAACACTTAACTAGACAATTTAATTGTCGTAGGAATTAATTCCAAACTACTGGCAAAAATTAACATCAACATCATTAGTTTAACAGAGTAATGATTATTAAATTATTTTAAGTAGTGATAATTTGCGTAAAGTGCAGCTGTGACTGTGCGTTGTTAATTGAAAAAAAAGGAAAACAAGGAAATTATTGGGGGGGGGCGCGGATTGCGATTGGGGGAGCGCACGCCCCCCCCAAACCCCCTAGTGACGCCACTGTCTAAAACTCACCAAATCGAATCTAGGATCTCAAATTTTTTCCGGGGGCAAGCCACCAGACCACCACTGTTTTTGGCCCTACCCGGCAATGTTTATGGAATACCCAGTGAACATTTTTTTTCTGGGGAGAACAGTAACACTGATAACTGCTAAAAAAAAAAGCGTATCTCTACTGATGAGACAATATTATTATCATTTAACTTACATTCACAGAAAAATCAGATTTTATCTATTCAACTCATTTCTATTAACAATAAATAAAAATCATCATAATTCATAACTCATTTCCAACTATGTAGGGTTGACCATTATCAAGGGCATGAAACTGTAGATACTAAGCTTGCCAGACTCAGTGTTTCTTCCTCATCATCCAACTCCTTCCTCTCCACCAATTACTCCACTCAATTCTGTCCTCCCACAGCTTTACTCTTGCCACATGCTCCCACACTTCATCTCGTTCTCCAATGTTCCTACTTTTTTTCCCCCTCCCCTACCGCTTCAAATTCTCGTCTTGGAATCCTCTCCATGCCCATCCTTTTCATATGTCCAAACTATCTTAGACATTCTCTTCCTAATTTAAACCTCAATCTCTGTAGTCCCAGTTCTTTTCTGATTACACTACCTCTTATCTTGTCATCTTGGTAACTCCCTTGACACTTCTTAAAGAACTTCATTTCTGCTACTTCCAGCTGACTCTCTTATTTTGTTCCCACTGCCCCATATGTTAGTTAAAGTACAAAATATGCCTTGTACAGCAAAATTTTACATTTACTCTGTAGTCATAGTAACTTCATTCCATCTGTCCACCTTCTCCTGCACTTCTCTGGCACTCTTACCCCAAATCAACACATTGTCCGCAAATACTAAGACTAAGGTTCTTGTGACCTTTCCATCTGTATTTGGTTCCACTTTTCTTATAATTTTGTCCCATTAAAACAACAGTAAAGTGTTGGAGATAGATAACACTGTTTTACCACTTTGGTATTAGGATTGTTCGGATGATCGAGGATAAAGGTGAGTATGTTTAGAAAAACTGAATCACTTTTGGACGGCCATTTATTCGTCTGCTTATACACCGCCTTTGTGACATATAGTGTTCTTTCTAGGTAGCCGTGAGGTGGCTCATTATTCAAAGCCGTGGGGGCGGCACATTCAAATAGCCTGATGACACATCCTCCTCTTAAGTATGAACTTTAATTATGCTTTTATTCTGGAAGAGAATTTTATTACATATGACAATGAAACTATCTACTGGAGGATTATGCTCTTATAAATCTAACTTCATAGAGGACGGATTCTCCTCCGCTCTTCGTTTGATACGGACCACCATGGTATGGCTGAGGACCACAGACAGTTGTTTGAGAGCTTCTGTAGGAGGGGCTGGCTACTGCAACTGGCTCCGGGGGTGCTATCTCTTCGTGCGAGTCCTCCGTCTGGGTATTACTCGGCTCGAAGCTTTCCTCTCCTTCTTCTCCGTCGCTGTGGAAGTATGGCTCTGGTATTAGGTGCCATCGGTTTCTCCTGACTGCTCCACGATTGGTCTGGACTACATATGACCTTGGTTCGGTAGCACAGTGAAGAACTCTTCCGTGTGTCCGCATGTCAATTATCCATACAGCATCCCCTGGTTTTAATGGCGATAGATTTATGGCATCGGTGTCTTCGATCATAATTTGACTTTTGTTTTGCTTTTATTATCTCTTCCTTCCTCCGAAGATTCGACTTGTCCGGTATTTTGTCCAGTTGTTGTGGAGACAAAGGTAGTGTAGAACGTAGTTTTCTATTCATGAGAAGCTCGGCTGGGCTTAACCCGTTAGCTAAAGGTGTTGTTTCTATAGGCCAAAGAGCTAGGAATGGATCTTCCGATTTTTTCAATCGTAGTTTCGCTATTTTCACCGCTGCTCAAGCAAATCCATTGCTTTGGCTGTACTTCGGACTACGGGTTATCAACTTGAACCCGTAAAGATTCGGAGAACTGTTTAAACTCAGAGAAGTCTAAAGTGCCAAACTGGGGTCCATTGTCACTTCGGACCGTTTCTGGTATACCGTGGCGTGAAAATATTGACTTGCAAGGGTTGATTATTGCCCTTGATTTGAGACTTGAGAGCTCAGCGATCTCAAAGTACCGGGAGTAAAAAGTCGGTTTACGACGAGGTACCACTGTTGTTTCTAACTTGAATAGGTCCATGGCAACAATCTGCCAGGCCCTTGAAGGAAACTCTGAAGCAATCATTGCTCATGACTGTTACTGGAATGTTGAATGCACTGTGGGCATGATCTGACTGCAAATTCAATTTTGAGTGGATATTCCTGGCCACCACACTGCTTCACGAGCCCTTGCACGACACTTTGTTATTCCTTGGTGGCCTTCGTGGATTTTCTCCAATACTTGTTTTTGGAGGGATTCCGGGATTATAAGACGAGTGCCTCTCATTAACAAACTATCGTTAATTGAAAGCTCATCCTTAACGGACCAGTAAGCCTGTAGTTTGGGTACTACTTTATTCTTTGAGGGCCACCCTTTAGTAGTATATTCTACGAGTGCTGTGCATATTGGATCTTGATTTTGTTCTTCTATTATCTTTGCCAAATATGTGTCTGTGACTGGGATGTTGCTGTTCACCAAATGTATGTACGCGGACATTTCCTCTTCTAATTCATTTGTTTCTTCGCATGGAAGTGGCTTTCTTGAGAGCGTATCTGCGACGACTAGATCTTTTCCGGGAGAATAGAAGATTTTGTAGCTGTATCTCATCATCCGCATTCGGAATCTTTGAAAGTCTCGGGGACATCTCATCAAAGTTCTTGGAAGTAAACAAAGGGACTAGGGGTTTGTGGTCAGTCTCAATAGAGAATGACACCCCGGTTATGCAGTCCTTGAGTCTTTCGCAAGACCACGTCAATGCCAATGCCTCCCGTTCGATATTCGCAAAATTTTTTTCTCGGCAGCCGATAAGGATCTTGACACATATGCTATTGGTCTCTTCTTCCCATCATCTTGTTCTTGTAATAAGACCCCGCCCAACCCGTATGACGACGCATCCGCCGAAACAATAGTTGTTTTTGTTGGGTCGTACAATGCTAGTATTGGTGCACTGGTTCACAAAGTCTTGATCGTCTTGAAGGCCTCCTCTTGATGTGGGCCCCATATCCAATGAGTTTTGTTGAGAGTAGACTGTTTTATAGGCTCGAGGATCTCTGCTTTCCGAGGAATGTATTTCCCGAGAAAGTTAACCATTCCCAGAAAACGCTGGACTTCTGTGACGTTCGATGGTGCTTCCATGTTCACAATCGCAGATATTTTCTTCTCGTCCGGCGCAATACCCTCGGCACTGACCTTGTGACCTAGGAAGGTGATTTTGTCAACGGAAAACACCGTTTTCTTCTCGTTGAGTGTCATTCCGATCTTTTCTAATCTCTCTAGTACAGCTCGAAGACGGCGATCATGTTCTTCTTGGCTGTCTCCCCACACGATTATGTCATCCATGTGGATCTCTACTCCTTCTAGACCTTGGAGTATAATGTTCATCTTTCTCTGAAAGTGTTCTGGGGCCGACGAGATACCGAATGGAAGTTTTAGGAATTTAAATCTCCCGAATGGCGAGAGGAATGTCGTGTGTCACACACACATGTGTGTCATGAGATGCTGAGATTCTGGGTCCAACGGAACCTGCCAGAAACCCGCATTTGCGTCTAGTTTTGAGAATACCTTAGCTCCAGCAAGTTTTCCTAGTGTATGCTCTACCTTAGGGATTGGATATATTTCCCGTTTCACACTACGATTAAGGTGAGTAAGATCTACGCATATTCGGACACCACCTGCTGGCTTTGGCACTACCACCATTGGTGCACACCAACGGTTTTCCTCTTCTACTTCGGCTATGACTCTATTTTTAACCATGTTATCTAGTTCCTTTTTTTACAGTACCTAACAATGGCAAGGCTACTGACCTAGGAGTGAAAATGGCTTTTGGAGTCGCTCCAGGATCTACATTGATTTTGTAGTCTCCTGGGATGGTTCCCAAACCAGTGAAGAGATTTTTGAATTCTTGTTTCCAATTTGTTTCTTGGACGTAGTTTACGATTGGATCGATAGATTGGTCTAGTCCCAGGATTTTAGGCCTAGTAATAGCTGGTCTACCTAGAAGTGGAGTATCTAGGCCTTGCATACATACACGGTTTCAGTGGATACTGTTCCTCTGAAACTTGAGATTCACTTTGCCAACCCCAATAACATCCAGTGGTCTTTTATCTGGCCCACAGAGTATTTTGGTTGGTTTTGTAAGTGCGATATTCTCGATTTACCTGTTCAGTAGCTGGTAAACCGTCACATCTGCTCCAGTGTCAACCTTAAAGTCTACTTCCTTACCGTGGACGTTGATTGTAACCATCCATGGTTTTGATCCCGATGATTTTTTGCTTCCGATAAAGACACAGTCAGCCTGGTTGTTGTCTAGGACCTCTGCGACTTTCTTACGACGACAAACCTTAGCGAAGTGGCCCTGTATGCCGCAGTTGTTGCATTTGGCATCCTTTGCTGGGCATGAGCCTCGGTATCCCGGGATGGTTTTGGCTGTAGCCACACCATCTACAGTTTGTAACCTTGTTATTTACATTTTGATACCCCCTGTGGACTTCTTACCTTTGTTATCGTTTTTATACTTTGAAGTTTCTTTCTTCTTAAAGGTGGAATGCTTAGGCCTACTATTGCATTCATCCAGGGTAAGGTTGGGTTTACTAGCACTAGGCCTACTAGGATCAGAATGTAGTACTAACCTTTGCCTAGCTATTTCCTCTGATAACCGAACTTGGGTGAGGGCCTTATCAAAAGTGAGCTTGGGATCTAATTGCAGTTTGTCGCTTAGTCTCTGGTCGCACATGCCTACTATGAGAGCCATCAACTTCATTTCGTCTGCCTAGATTGCCCCATTCACATGTCTTAGATAGAGTGTGAAGTGATGTTGTATAGGTGTCGATTGACTCACCTGGTTGTTGTTTTCGCCGTAGAAAACATGCCCTTTCATATATCTTATTTCTCATAGGAATGAAATAATTCTCGAACTTTTGTACTACAACATCATAGTCATCTTCCTCCTCCCGAGCAAGATTGAAAGAGGTTAGGATCTCCTCTGCTCGATCACCCATTGTGTATATAAGAGTGTTTACTTGCCTCTTTGAAGTCACAGATTCTAGTCCAGAACACGTCCTAAATCGCTCAAATCTTTTCCTCCACGAAGGCCATTCGTGGGGTTGAAAAGAAAAGATTTGAGGTGGGTCCACTTGGACCCGCCATGTGCTTTCGTTCTGCACACCGGGCGTCTGGTTTGTTTCTGCCATATTTACTTATATATGTAACAGAATACTTTGAAATATATTTTAATATTTCCCTTATTTCCTTATCGACCGTTGTCACCATGTTTTACCACTTTGGTATTAGGATTGTTCGGATGATCGAGGATAAAGGTGAGTATGTTTTAGAAAACTGAATCACTTTGGACGGCCATTTATTCGTCTGCTTATACACCGCCTTTGTGACATATAGTGTTCTTCTAGGTAGCCGTGAGGTGGCTCATTATTCAAAGCCGTGAGGCGGCACATTCAAATAGCCTGATGACACAAACACTACACCAGGGCTGCCGTTATTAACGGATTTTATCCGTTTTTACGGATATTAAGGGTGCAAAACGGATAAACCGGATTTATAGTCTTATTTACGGATATTTTGTTAATTACGTTTTCTATGCTTATTCGTATATTTGAGTCTGCGCGGGCTAATTTTGATTGTAAACATTGAAGGCGGGGCGATAATCGATTGACTTTCGATAGGGGGCGGAGCATGGGCGGAGCCGTATCCCCGATGTAGTAGGAACTGCTTCCATTGAGAAACAAACCAATCACACTGCCCAGTTGCTTTTGGGATTTGGGGAGGATGCAAGTTAAGGCTGGATGTCCCCATAGCGCTCTGTATGTGCAGAGGTCTACTAATTATTTTTTTAAAGCACTTTCCTGTTGTCTAAAATCTTTCAAATTACTTTGAGGAACAGATGAAGGATTGAAATTTGTCATACTATTTTTACAATTAGCATACATTGATTCGATTTTAAATGGGGCAGACCTATATGCTAATTTCTCATAAGAAATGGACTGGATCATGAGATAAATGTGTGGTTTTCTCACACAATATTTTAAATACTATTACCAGTTCCAAGAGTAAGTATCAATATTCTCATTAATATGGAAGACCATTAAATCAATATAAACAGTTTTCGCGCGTTTTACTAATGTACGTCTGTGAGCTCGCGCTCTGGGTTTTGTGGCAATATTAGAAACTCGTTGAACGTTCCTTCCAGACAGACAAAAGAGCAGCCGAAGAAAGGCGAGCCAAGCGGAGCTCTTGACCCTTTCACGGGTTGCAGTTCCAGGTAAAAGCAAAGTCTCTCGTCGTGTTATGAATGGCATGTGACTACACAATGACTGTATAAATTAGTTTTCAACTACCATGACCAAAGAGCTTTTTCTAGACGAGTTCTGGATTTAGAATCTGTCAACTCAAATGTCCGATTTGAGTATCCTCTTTGGACTACAGAACTATTACTTTTTAGCACATAGGCCCCCTACATACTAATAATCGAAAATACAGTTTTAACATTATAAATTTATATTGTAATTTATATTATTATAATTTATAAATTATTATATATATAAATTTATATTATAATTTTTTTTATTATTAATTTATAGACAAACCGTATCATAAAATGTTCTTAGAAATTGGTGTGGATGTAGGAAGAGGGGTCCTTCCAAATATGATCAACATTCATCAAATTATAAATGGATTACTTTTAATGAAATACCATGTCTCTGATATAAGTGAAGAAATGATAGTAAATTCCATTGATTATATTGACTTGAGTAAAGAAAGAAAAATAATTACAATTATTATAAATGATATGATACAATTTAGAAATACAATCGTTTGAATCGCATGTCTTTTGATATAAATGATAAAATAAAAATAATTTACAGCGATTAGGTATATTGATATGAGTAAGAAATTTGAATAGTCACAATTACTTTTCAATATGTTCACATATCGCTGGCCCACATCCCGACTGGTCTAACTCCAAATTCAGTAAATAATTTTTAGTGCACTCCAACAAATACACAACTAAACTAAAAGCAAACAACACGCTCTCACATGCACTCGCACTCCGCACTAGCACGCAAAGATGCTCATGATAAACCATATTTGGGTGAACTGAAAACTTATTTCGGTTCAAAACTCAAAGTGTGAAACTAATTAGCAATTTCTGATAATATATCTTCTTCCGTGAATGTATACAATAATCGGTTACATAAATAGTAAGAAGTACAAAAACTGGACAGAATTAAACAATGGATGTATTGTAAGTGGATGACCAAAACAAACTTTATTTACGTGGAAGTTTTTACAGCTTTCAGTCTCGTTTTGATAAGTGAAACCATGTGACCAAAATTATAATACATTTGGGGACGGATTAACGTTTCCACAACGTCCGCGGTTGCCGTCGGCTGCGTAGTAAGAAAGGCGGCGCCGAGAAGCTATTAGGGAAAATCTGAAATGATTCGCGAAAAACTCAATATTATAACAGTATGCCTTGTTATAATACGACGGTTATTCTCATATAATTAATAACGATTCTGTAAACAATACATGAACAAGATATTTGTAAAGTGATTTCAATCGTTGGGTGATAAATTCCGTACTTATCACATGGATTAATAATGTCAAACAACCAAATAATGAATTAAAATTAAATACAATAATAGTGGGCCTATATTGAAATGACAACCGTAAAAAGTATAACCTCTCATAGGGCCTACGTGAGTTCTGGTAGTGAGTAGTACCTTGGCAGGCGGCTGTCAATCTAATGTCTTTCAAAAGTGAAGTTTTAATTGGCATGGGGGGGGGCGATTAGCCCGCTAAACTAGGCCTACTTAAAATTACTACCGCGTTACGTTTGTAACAAATTTTCTTCAAATTTAATTAGATTACGTAATGAGTCGATTGAGTACTGATACTCGCATACTTTATAAAAATAAACCCATAATTTTTTTTCGCTATGCAATGATCTTATGCAGGCATGGGAATATAGTATTCTGGTCAAGCGTGTCATTGGATTTACAAAAGGTTTTTCAGACAACAAAATATTCACATGTGACGAATTCTAAGGCGTATCGTTCGTCATGAAATAAGAAAAATAATACTTATAGCAAGAAGAATTATACCTCCAGATTTTATACCGGGTAAGCGACAATTACACACACAAGACTAAAATATAATATGCCATAAATCGATTCTATGTTTGGCAATATTTGTTCATCATTTCACGCGATGTTGTTTGCCCTCTCATAGAACAGACGGCACGGCAGCATCCAACTTAGGAACGAATACGGAGATAATGCAAGTTATTGACAGTAAGGCTAATACTTCTGATGAAAAGAGGTAATTATTAGGTCTTGTTGTTGATAATGAAATTGTATCACGCGCTCTGCAATCCGTTTTATTGATTAAATTATTGTAGGCTTATTATCAAGTTGTCATTACCATTTTTAATTTTATTACACGTCGCTTACTAAGTACTAAGCTTAGAGGAGGTATAATCCAAGGATGCAACGTTGTGTGGTTCTTTGTTTCTCTCCTGGACATCACGTAACATGTGTATTCAAAGGGAGACACACATGGGTTTGTGTAAGACAAATAGTCAAATTTTGCCTGAAAATTTTAATTCAAAGCTAGCTTCAATCGTATTTACTATATTGTGTACGATTTCTTCGGAAAATGCAACAATTTCCCTATATTAATATGTTTTATGCACAAGCGATAGTAAACAATGGACAGGTGAATTATGAATTCAAGCCACCCTTTCAAGTTCGTATTCAACTCCATTGCTTCCAGTCCACAGGCCGAGGTTCGGTGGCGGGGTAGCGTGCAGCTGCGTCAAAGAATAAGCCCCATATACACTCTTTGAATTGGCTTTCAAGAACATGAAACCTTTTGAGTAGATGCTCTTCTATTGTATGCGAATAGCGGCGCGCACTGACCATTAAGACATTCTGTCTTACTAAACACGTATTTTTTATAATTACTAATTTGTGAAATTATATATGAGATCAGCAACTCCTACACATTGGAAATGTTTTTAATCGAAGTTCTAGGACCAAATTAGCATTTCAACTTCGACATCCTATTTGATGTGAATGCCATTTTCGTCGTAGAGATTCGATTAAAAACATTTTGCAATGTGTACGAGTTGCTGATTTCATATATAATTTCATAAATTAGTAATTATTAAAAAATGTGTTTATTAAGACAGGAATTTTGTCAGCGCTCACCAATTTGGCGTATACAATAGACAAGGCAGTGAGCTGGACGAAGGGTTATTGAAAGAAACAAGAATTTTAATGAGGTTGTCAGACTTCTTCTGTCAACCTCCCCATTCATCTTTTCTGTCGCCAGGTATGTCTGGTCTGTAGAGGTAGGGTCAGTACAGAAGATATCTGCTGCTTCAGTGCTCGAAAACGCAACTAGGCTGCGCTGGAGTAAAATCGACGCGAGAGGCATCTATTGGCAAAAGTTATTGATATTTTTGGAAAATAGACCGTTAAATTGAACAGCCAAGAGGCCAAGAGCCTACAAATTGTTTTCTTTCGTTTTGTTTATAAAGTTTGGATTATGTGATATTAAAAGTGAAAATAGAATTAGTATATGATTAAAATGTTATTATCAAGTTCTGCAATGTTATTATAGAACACAACACATGGGCCTAGGCTAGGCTAGGTCAAAATTGTGATGCACATACATAGGGCCTAGCTAGGCCTAGGCCTAGAATTTTTTAACCAGGTCAGAAAATATTATTTTATTAATGTTTAAATGGATTTTCTGTAAATAAATAACATTTTAAATTTTTATGCAATCTTAATTAAAGCAACCACGGGCGTTTCTGGCTCCTTTCTTCTCGTCTGTGCATAGGCCTAGCCCTTGGCAACTTTTAGGTTAAGATGGTAACAAATATAACATCACATTTATCCATTTTCATAGTTTGATCAATGAAATCAACGTTTTTAGAACTTTTCACGGATATTTGCGGATATTTAACGTCCTCATCAGGATTTGAAAAAAATATCAGTGGCAGCCCTGCACTACACTAATAGTAGTGGTATTGAATTTATAATAACAATAGGCCTATGTATTGCAATCCATCATTCACATGACATATATTTCATGTTACACAGTTGATACTACCATACCATTGTAAGAAAAACTACTACTAGAAACCAAATGACAACCAACTTAGATGAGCACAAATATCACATATAGCTTTTCCTTGAAAAAACAAATAAAAATATACTCACTACTCAGTATCTATTCATGAATTCATAATATGACAGCCCATATTTATATAACATAGGCAAATCAAGTTTAAGTAATACTAAATATATATTTTAAATGTCAATCAATAAGATCTTGTTCTGATCGCTGGAAAGACTTTAAGGTTTTAGTTAACAGTAGGGAATAGGGATGCACACGATAGGCCTAAACAATCGATAATAAATAAATAAATAAATAAATAAATAAATTTTATTTAGAGTCTACCCACTCAGTTATATAACTGATTTTCAGTGGGGGACTTTAAATCAAAGCGACCAAGCCAACCCTGCAGGCCCCGACGCAATCGACGAGTGAACGATAACCAACCAAAGATCGATAATTTTAAAAGGAAATATAGCAATCAGTGGTATGGACAGTGCGAACACCCGCGAATCAACGCCAGAATCAACAAGGCCGATTCAGAAAAACTCTGAAATTTATTATGTGCTTCGTTGCTAGGACGGCTCCAAGTCACCGTTTACAAACTCCTTAGACAAGAACTGATGGACTTAAGTCCAAATCAGAAGTTAAAAAACTTCTGACTTTAGCGGGAATCGAACCTGGACCTTCTGCAGTTGGAAGCAGATACGCTAACCACAAGACCAACGAGCCACACAAGACCAACGAGCCACACAACAAGACCAACGAGCCCGATCGATAGGCCTAATCATAAATCAATATTGGATAAAATCTCGATAATCGATAATCATTAATCACAGTCATTATTAGAGGTAGGGCCTACATAAAAAATAGTGTTTGTGAATAGATGCTACCAAAGCGCTATATGTTTTACTTAAAACTAAGGTTTTCAAGTCCTATTTTATTTTATTTTCCATACTATCTATAATTTGTCTATACACATCTTTATTCAGTTGATATTAATTCAACCTTGATGACCGAAATCTGAAAAAAGTTCATACACAAGGTTACAAATTAGCAAAAAAATAGATGCTACAAAACGCTATAAATGACACTTGAAAATGCTATACACGCACCTCTAGTCATTACGATTACCAAAAATATCAATAATTGGTTAAAAATAGCCTGAAAAAACGTCATTTGTATTTCCCGCTTGGGCAGACAGATATGGTCACAAGGTGTCTTACTCGAGATTTATATTTGGGAGCAACTTAGCCGATAGTGGGGGGCAAAAACAAAGACAACACAGACAGGACGAGGCAGAAAGGGGGCTACTGATATAACGCTAGGATTTCGGGCCGTGAAAAAACCCGTATTTTAATCGACGCCCCCGAGTCAAGTGTTTCTTGCAATCGCTGCATTTATTTTTATTTTTGTCCGTATTGTTTTTTCCGATAAAAATGAGCAAGCATAAGTTTATTTTATTTTTAAGTGATGCAATTCTGAGATGGAAGATAATATTGGGTGGGCCTAGCCGCAAGGTTTGCTATTAGAAATGTATTTTATTAGGCCTAATTATTTTTTAAAAGAACTATCCGGAACCGGAACCGAAAAATCGGGTACTTTACTACCCGGAACCGGAACCAGAACCAAAACCTGGAACGCACATCCCTATAAATTCTGTGACAATACAATATTCATCAATATCTCGTAAAATATGGCCGATCAACGTGACAACGGTAAAAAACATTCCAGAGGAAAAACATTTTCCAAACTACTATCTGCATTCATACTGGAACCAACATGAAACAAAATGTTTTAAAACTTACCGTCGCTTCTGCCAAAAATCTGTTCGAGAGCGTCGGCTAACTCCTGACTAGAAAACTTCTTCAGAGTCCTGAAACTTAAGGAATCCGTCACCCCCCCGTGGCCGTTAGATAGACGAGAATGTTACTCCCCTTTGTCCGTCAGCAGCTGCTTGGATCGCGGAGTCCCGGGAGGCAGTCGGCCGGTCAAGAGGCGGACGAAGTTCTCGACTGTCACCTAAACACATTCAACTTGTTGTAAAATAGTCGCTGACCAGTGACCACGGGTATGATATTTATTTAACTAGGTAGGCCTATAGGCCTACTCCAGTGGTGTAATGGGAAGTATACGCGAGTATATGGCGTATAAACTAAAAAATATTGGCTCCCCTGTAGGCCCTATACCTAAAAAAAAAATGCAGGGTACACACTGTAGGCCTATAAAGCATACCTCTTGCAATAAATGAGGAAATCTTAAGTTTAGTTAAAAAAAGAGCAAAATATAGGCCTACAATAATTATGCAATCATTCATACCACTAACAAAAATATATATATAGGGCCTACAAAAAAAAAAATCTCATCTATCTATCATAGTTTTTTATTCGTATTTTCATCCAAATGGAAGTAATTTGTTATAAACCTGTTGGTAATTGGTATGCCGCTGAAACTTTTGAACTTCACGAATGTAAACACCTGCTAAGTTTAAAATGATTACCTATTTAATTAATTTATAAATTTAAAACTTACTGCTGGCACATGATTTCATAACTAGGAAAAACCCAAAAGTCGTTGTTAGAACGAGTGAGTGAGCCATGTGTTTAAGTACCCGTATCATTCCCTTTTCTTCCCCTATACATAAGAATGGATCTAGATAGGTTATTGGGCTTTTTTTTCTAGCCTATCATTGGCTAGAGTGGCGCATTATGGCCATACAGTTGACGCGTTTATACCAAATAAACTCAAAAGCAAAACCCTATTTGCCTATCTATATCTATATAATTATTTCAAAACTCAAACTTATGCAAATGTTCCCGGGGAGTCGGTACTCAACACATGACTCGATCACTCGTCTAACCCAAAGACTTTGGTGTTTTCCTAGACTAGTTGTCTAAGGTGCCATTAAATACCCGAAATGTGGAAGACCTAGGTTCCAACCCCCGGTCGAGAAAGATTTTTTGAATTTCTGGATTGTATTAAAAATAATCATAAAACATGTTTTGAAATGCATACAATACTATGGAAAAAAATAGCCAGTACGAAATACGAGTAACAGTTGCAAGGTTACTCAATGTCCCAGCGGGAAATTTTTGGGGGAACTTGGGGCGTGCAATATTCGATACACCTGGTCACATTTCTATGCATGTAATCACAGCCTGACAAAAATGATTCGATTAAAAATGACTTCTTCAAGAACAAAAGCATTGTTGTTTAAATGAAACCTACACATTTCAATCCTATTTTTCAATTCTATTTCTTTTTAGGTTTAAATTTCAACGGATTGAGCTCATTTTTTTAGCAGTTCTCAGTACCTGGGCATGGATGTCTGTTTAAAATTTCAGGCTCAATCTATTTTGGGCCCTTCGGCCGTATGGGACCGGACAAACAAACAAACAGACATTTAACATTCGACAGACACATTAGTCACGACGAAGACCCGATCAAGTGGCGTTATAAATCCTCATTCGCTTCGCTAACTCGTCTAATTTATATAAGTTATCTTATAGGCCTAGGTAGGGAGCCTGAAATTTTGTGAATTACTTTTTTCACTAAATTAAAATAAATGAGTCGACATGTAGTCGAAACACTTTTCAAATGGCAGTAGGGGGCCTACTAACTTTGCCCAACCCCCAACCAAGCACAAACTACATGGATTCAAACGACAACCTTCGGTATTAGTGTTTGTAGGTTGTACCCTACCTCATATCCCCTGTAGTCAACTTCTACATCATCGCCGTAAACATTAATATGCTGGTTAGCGTTGTTGAATACTGTTGCCGGCCTTGGATTGCGAGGGTTGCACGCCATGTCGTCAGCCACCATCAATATGATTTGGCTAAAAGTAAGAGCAAACATTAAACAGAAGTTTAGTGAATGTGGATATAAAGAAGTTTAACAGCTTACACACCTACCGGCAGCCACCAGCAAGTCTCAGGTAAGCTGTTAGGGCCTACTCATTTATTTTTTCCCCAACACATTCAGTCATTCACTAACCCAGCCAATAGAGAATAGACCTACATAACATAACAATTCTTTCCAGTTGCAAATAGGCCCGTCCGCCCGGTGACAACCACTCACTCCCACAAACCTAAAATTAGGCCTACTGATTTCCCCCAAACACAATCAAAATTTGGTATCTAGGCATTTCTCAATTAAACGGATGTTTATTTATGCGTATGCCCCGCTGAGGTGTTATCCCCCGTTGCTGATTTTCAGTAGGTAATAGGATAATAATATCATTATCAAACTTTGCATATTATGTTAAGTAAATATTTAAAAGCTATTCAGTTAATTAAATATTTATATTCACACTTGGTTACAAAAAATAATACATAAAAATTCATTACAAGCCATGCCTACACCCAAAAGGTAAAAAAAAAAATGATTAAATTCAGGAAATTCCCAGGCCTATATCACTTAGGCCTATCAAACTACTAGGGGTGTGCGAGTACCTGAAATTTAGAGTTGAGTCTTTGGTACTCAACTCGAACTTGAGTATAGGCCTATGCTGCTCGAAATCGAGTTTAGTTTTTGTTATGATTTTGGTGGAGGTGCCGGGTCGCGAGCAAGTGTGAATAAGTAAAAATTGTTATCCAAATTTTGGCCCGACCTTACCAACCCTAATCAGTTCTATAATAGGGACCTCAGTCTTTTGATACAAATGAAATTTTATTCATATTCTTTTTGGAAGTTTTGAACTTTTTTGGCACAAATAATAAAAAACTATGTTTGTCGGTATCAACAATTTCATGTAGCCTACCGGTAGCCTTATATCAAGTCACTTACTGAATTAGGTCTATATGTCATAGCCTAGCCCTAATAACATTTGTACTTAATCATTAAAATGACCTAAAGAGAGGTTAGGCTATATTTTTTAATCAATTACTAGAACATGTTACTCTGTCTTCTCTTTTGGAGCCTACATAGGCCTAGTACATATAGACTAGGTCTAGGCCCCAACATCAATAAATTAAATTAATATTGCACATAGCCTATTGTGAATGTAGACAAAGAGTAGCCTTAAAGTGAAATTTAAAAAAAGACTAAGTACATAGGCCTTCTCGGACTCGAATTGGAGTCGAGTTATTTAAAGTACTCGGAGTCGACTCGAACTCAAAATTCAGGACTTGTACACCCCTAGACGACTAATAAATTTACCAGCAAGTTCACATTGATTTTTGATTTGAACATTGATAGGTAGGCCTACATCCAGTAGCCTATAAAAATTTGTGTCACAAAATCTGTAGGTTCATCAAGGTTGAGTACCGTAGGCTAAACTAGTAGTACATAGATTTCACTACCGGTAGCCTAACTTTTTTTCGTTTAATTAATTGAGGGAAATGTGTACTGGATTTCACATTGATTCTTGAATCAACTTAGGCATGAAGTAATGATAACGATGTGTGTACCAGTACCTAACTAACCGTTTACCTGGAAATAAAAACAGAAAGCAAAGTGCTTCTTAAACTTGTCTCTGAGCTATCCTCAGTGACTCCTCTTAAACTGTAAAAACTGACATGTATAATTATACGCTACAATTCACAGACACAACTGTGGCTGCTCAAAGCAAATTTGTGGTAACTGGCAAGTGAACGTGATTGTTCGCAGTGCTCCGTTTCTGCCATACAGTCTCCGATAGCTCGGCTCAATGTTGAGATAACTTTCTACTCACCTGTCAGGAATTCCGAGTCTTTTTACACTCCTGTAAAGGGAAAGCACATTCGCAACATGGCGGTAGTTGAACCAAAACCTGGATGTGTCAACCAAAACTGCCCAGTTGTTTGTGTGGCCAGACGGAGGAAAGGCTGTAGACTGTTGAGAAGAAAGACAATGTTACCAACAGTCTGTGGTGTGCAGTGTTTGGGTTGTGACATTTATACGGTAACTAACTGTAGCCCCAAGAGCTGGGAGAATATTGGGCAACATGTGTGTACAACTAGGGAAACGCCAAAGTCGTTGTTAGATGACCGATTTAGCTGAAAATTTGGAAAATAGGAGAGAATGTTACACTTATTGGCGGTTGACCCCTGCAAAATTTCATAACGATCGGAACATTTTTTTTATTTTTTTTTTTAATTTAACTAACGATCGGATTTTGTTCAAAAACTATACAGCAACCCGCCTAGGTAGTATGTACATGTGTAAAAAATTTCAGGTCGATCAGAGAAACGGTGCGACCTGTATCGAAGCAGTAACAGAAAAAAAAAAAAACAGACATTCGAGCCATAAGAGTCAAGTGGAGACGCTCGCTACGCTCGCTCAATCAATCAGTTGAGTTTAAAATTAAAAAAGTGTGAGGAATTTTTTGTGAAGGTTTCCTTTAAAATTCTTTTCGTTTCCTCCGTTTCGAGTATCGACTGCACAAAAATTACATAATTTTGGTATTGTATTTAGCCTACTAGCTACTTTTTTTCTAAAACCCACCAAATGCATTTCAAAAACCTGATTTTGAAAATTTTCCCCTGCGGCGCTGTTGATTTGAAACCCCCCGTGCTTGCCCAACGAAAGTACAAATTGAAAATTTTGCCCCCCTCTGCCAAAAATTCCTGCAAGCGCCCATGCCTGTGGCCCCCCCATTCTAAAATCTCTGCGCACGCCTATGGTGGTGGATGCTTGCTGACCGAGCCGACACTCGGTCGGTTAGGTATGGTACCGGTAGGTCTAAGTAGGTAAGTTTATATTATGCACACAACTAGGCCTACAATAAATGCATTGGAACTGGTTAGTAGGCCTACTTGCTGGTATAAATTCAGTGTCGGGTGCTGGCTTCACTATTCCAACTCGATATAGGCCTTAGAGGACTATCTCGCAATTTACGTGGTTGCGATTATTGGAGATGAGGGATCTGTTTAGGAAGGATTGACGAACAAAATGATATAATGCAATAGAAAATAGAAGCAAAAGCCAAATTAATAGAACTGATTTGATTCGTACCATTCCGCTAAGTCTACCCTATTCCGCTGCAGGCGCATTGACCCTAAATTGTGCAGTCTCGACCTACTGGGAAATACGTTAACAAAATAATAGTTTGAGAACGTTTACAGAATGTAAACGTATCATCGTTTTGACTTGACTCGAGTAAAAACTTTTTTCAAACTGCATGTAAACGTAGTACTTAGGTCCTAGCCTAAATGCTTTTTTTTTTAAGACTCTGGGCCAAGGGTAGGCCTTGACCGCCTGGGCTAAGCCCTAAAACCTAGGCTAGGTTCTAGCTGTTCCCCAACTACAGGGCATTCGGAACTTCTTCAGTTGGGGGGGGGGTCCAAAATAAAATCGTCTTGTTTTTCACTAAAATACAAAACCTTCAACGTTTCAATCACTATGTTTATCAGGCGAGCTGGGCTCGGACTACTCGGTGCGTGCTGGATTTCCAATCTCAGTTCACTAATGTTTATCGAAAGCTTTCAGACCGGACTAGCTCAGTCCGAGCTAAAAGGTTTTGAAATGACACCACTTGATAAATGTATCAATGCACAGCTGTTTGTGACGGTTATTGCTGTTGTTGTTGGAAGCAGTGGCTGTAATTGGACGATTAAGCCTACAAAGAAAATGGCCACGAGTTCGCATATTTGAGCTCGATTGGGTTTAGCAGTCAAATTTCAGATCGTATCAACCGAGCTAGCTCGGGTTGTGTTGAGAGCCGAAAAGGGAGCGCGAGGCGAGATGGGTAGGCCTACGCATCAGCAGAGCGTTTATAAAGCTAAATAAGCTCGCACCGAACGAGCTCGTACCGAGTAGTCCGAGCACAGCCCACCTGATAAACGTACCGGTACCCTAGTCAATTTTAAATATAAAGGACTTTCAACTAAAAAGGGTAGGCCTACCTCTTTGGCTAGGACGGGACAATTTTTAAAACACTGTGATATTCCACGAAAAGCTTAGGTAGGCTACACGGGTGGGGGCGTGAAGCGCGTAAGTCTTGCATTATGATTATTAAAACATACGCGCTTTGTGCCCCCCACCCAGAAATATCACAGTGTTTTAAAATTGTCCCGTCCTAGCCGAAGAAGTAGGTACCCCGAAAAGGAGTTTCGCCAAAAAAAATAGAAGTGTTAAAAGGTTTTGTACCGGTAAGTTTTTTTTTTTAAACAGCAAAAACATGAATTTATTTTGGACCCTCCGGGGCGCCCCCCAAATCGACGGAGTTCCGGGCATTCTAAGCCTAAGCAGCCTAAGCCATACTTTTGCCACTTTGTGTAGGCCTATGAAATAAGCCTCTAGCTAGTAGGCCTAGGCCCTATCCTTTTGCCTCGGGTCTGGAACTAGGCCTAGGCCTAGCTAGGCTGAGTGACCTAACCTAACTTTTCACAATATCATTGCAACTTACCGTTCTAATACCGGTGACGATTGCAAAATATGATTGAAATAAAACGAATATCACATAAAATAAATACAGCTTCATGGCTGAGGCTAAATTAGTACTCAAACAAACGTAAAGAGGTTTTACCACAGCGGTTTATAAAAGAAAACATGAACAAGCTTCAACTCAACGCAAAAATCGAAGCGCATCAATGTAGCAATAGAACAATAAAGAAAGTCAAATGATGGCGAAACAATCAGTGTAGCCAACTAATAAAATATATCTTTAAACACGCGCTCAAGTTTGAAACAATAAAATAAGTTGGGACAAGGTTGGGACCCGCGATATTATTGGATGAGCGTAGCAAGCGTAGCGAGCGAAGCAAAGATTCCATTTCACTACATTGGAGAAAAAAATCCGGAAAGTTTTTTTTTCTTTCTTTTTTTTTTTGTATTTTTGTCTGTTTGTTAGCACGATTCCGGCTAAACCGATACTCCGATTGCGATGAATTTTTATTGAGACCTTCGAAATCTCTGAACTTAGAACTGCCACGTTTTTGAGCGCAATCGAAAAAAAAATTCTCATAAAAATCGCAATTTTACGATTTTTTTCGATTTTGAAAAAATTTATTCGATTTATAATACCTACACGCTTTGTCCGATTGTAATGATTTTTCACAGGACCTTTATATTATGAATTTATATATTCGTGGAAAATTTAAGCGCATTTGAAAATTTATTTCTCATGAAAATCGCAATTTTACGGGGTTTTTCTTTTTTAAAACAATTCTTTGACTTATAACACCTACATGCTTTATCCGATTGTAATGATTTTTTAACAGAACCTTAATTTTATGAATCGATATATTCGTTTGAAATTTGAGCACAATCAAATAATTATTTCTTATGAAAATCGAAATTTTACGATTTTTTTCTTTTTTAAAATTACGATTAATTAAAAAAATTAAAAATTAAAGTTTATTTTTTATTTATTTTTAAATAATTTTAAAAAAAATCTTAAACTTAGTAATGATTTTTTCACAGAACAGAAAATCCGCATAACACATGGCAGCTCAATGCACCAATTACGCTCATCCAACAACGCGGCGGGACTTAAGCGTTTTCCTAGTAATGATAACACAACTTTAAGAATATTTTTTGTCATAAAATGTGGTTTCAAGTTTTTCACGCACTTTTTAATCAAAGTACATGAGATCACATTTATGCTGCACTCTATCACTCTTCAAAAACTAATTGATGTTGTGAGATATTTCGCAAAGGCTGACTTCTTCTGAAAGTTAAATCACATGTGGCTTATGAAACTGCTTCGCAAAAGGTTTTGCATCATCACTATATTTCAGTTTCATGTTTCAGTTCATGTTTCAGCATTCATCGTAAAAAAACATAGGTGTACAAGCTTTGAGTATGGAACCTACTCAATGGTACAACCCGTGATACCTTCAATTTAGTTTACAATGCCTAAGTTTTAACATTTTGTTTACCGTGTCTCTGAAGTGCTACAATGTGCCCTTGTTCCTCAGGTGCCCACGGGACCCCAACATCTTCCCAGCCCTCCAGGTTCAACCCAGAACTAGGGACTTGTTCGCAGACTTCAAGGCTTTCCGCTTCCCTTCCACGGCCACTGTCAACTTTGTCGCCACTGTGCAGTTCTGTCAAGACATCTGTGAGCCGGTAAGTGGCAAATTTGCAAAATGTTATTCGGTACACATCTTTCGCTTCCATAAAACTTTTTGGATGAGCGTAGCGAGCGTAGCGAGCGAAGCGAAAACTTCAATTTCACTGACCCCCCAAAAAATTTAGCTCCAATGTTTTTTTTTTTTTTTTGTCTGTATTTTTGTCTGTTTGTTAGCAGGATTCCGGGCAAACGGCATAAGCGATCTTGATGAAAATTTGAGGGGACCTTCGTTTTCTCTGAACTTAGAGGTGTATTGTTTTTGGGTACAATCGAAGAAATATTTCTCATGAATATCGTACTTTTACGATTTTTTCGATTTTTAGTGCGATATTTTCGTCACATTTGGGCCGATTCTGACAAACGGGAGGGGCTACAACGTTCATATTTCACATGGACATTAAGATTATGGTGATGTAGTACCTTATGAAAGAAAAAGTTGAAAAAGTTAGCTAGAATTCATAGAAATAAAGGTTTTAATATTAGTTTTTCAATTTTTAGTACGATATTTTCGACACATTTGGGCCGATTCTGACCAAACGGGTGGGGCTACAACGTTCAGATTTCACATGGACATTAAGGTTATGGTGATGTAGTACCTTTTGAAAGAAAAAGTTGAAAAAGTTAGTCAGAATCCACAGAAATAAAGGTTTTACTATGAGTTTTTTTGAGGTTTTATAGTACCCCTACCAATTAACACGTAACAATAGAAACTTGACAACAATCACCTACAATGCATTCAAAAAGCAGCTCATCCATCAACGCGGCGGGACTTTAGCGTTTTCCTAGTAATATTATTATCTTATGTTGATGAACTTGGTAACGATGAAATACATATAAAGGCAGTGATGACACTATAAGGTGGAGCCGGTGAAGAATGCTGCTCCAAAACTTTTGCCTATAGCGGAAATCGAATCGTAGACATTCTGTACTGGAAGGCTGGTAGGAAACATAATTAATTTTACTAGGAAAACGCTTAAGTCCCGCCGCGTTGATGGATGAGCGTAATTGGTGCATTGAGCTGCCATGTGTATTTTCTGTTGTTCTGTGAAAAAATTATTACTAAATTGAAGTTTTTTTAAAATTAAATTAAATTTTTAAAAAAAAACTAAAATTTTAATTTTTTTAATTAATCGCAATTTTAAAAAGGAAAAAATAGTAATATTGAAATTTTGATAAGAAATAATTATTCGATTGCGCACAATTTTACACGAATTTATTAATTTATAAAATTAAGGTTCTGTGAAAAAATCATTACAATAGGATAAAACATGTATAGGTGTTATAAGCCGAAGAAATTTAAAAAATCGAAAAAAGTCGTAAAATTGCGATTTTCGTAAAAAAATATTTTTTTGATAACGCTCAAATTTCACATGAATATATCAATTCATGAAATAAAGGTTCTGTGAAAAAATCATTACAATCGGACAAAGCATGTAGGTGTTGTAAGTCGAAGAAATTTTTAAAAAATTGAAAAAAATCGTAAAATTGCGATTTTCATGATAAATAATTTTTCGATTGTGCTCAAAAACGTGGCAGTTCTAAGTTCAGAGATTTCAAAGACCTCCATAAAATTTCATCGTAATCGGAGTATCGGTTTAGCCGGAATCGTGTTATCAAACAGACAAAAATACATTGAAAAAAAATTTAAAAAACATTCCGGATTCTTTTCTCCAGTGTAGTGAAATGGAATCTTCGCTTCGCTCATCCAACTTAACAATTCCGAAATGTTTACATTTATGGATGAGAGTAGCGAGCGAAGCGAAGATTCCATTTCACTACACTGGAGAAAAAGATCCGGAATGTTTTTTTTCTATTTTTTCTTTTTTTTGGATTTTTGTGTGTTTGTTAACACGATTCCGGCTAAACCAATACTCCAATTGCCATGAAATTTTATGGAGGCCTTCGAAATCTCTGAACTTAGAACTGCCACGTTTTTGAGCACAATCGAAAAATTATTTCTCATGAAAATCGCAATTTTACGATTTTTTTCGATTTTTTGTGCGATATTTCCGTGACATTTGGGCCGATTCTGACCAAACGGGTGGGGCTAAAACGTTCATTGGATGAGCGTAGCGAGCGTAGAGAGCGAAGCGAAGATTCCATTTCACTACACTGGAGAAAAAAATCCGGAATGTTTTTTTTTTTTTTTTTCTGTATTTTTGTGTGTTTGTTAACACGATTCCGGCTAAACCTATACTCCGATTGCGATGAAATTTGATGGAGACCTTCGAAATCTCTGAACTTAGAACTGCCACGTTTTTGAGCGCAATCGGGAAATTTTTTCTCCTAAAAAAACGCAATTTTCCGATTTTTTTCGATTTTAAAAAATTTCTTCGACTTATAACACCTACATGCTTTATCCGATTGTAATGATTTTTTCACAGAACCTTAATTTTATGAATTAAGATATTCGTGTGAAATTTGAGCGCAATCGAATAATTATTTCTTATGCAAATTGCAATTTTACGATTTTTTTCTTTAAAAAAAATTACGATAAATTAAAACAATTAATTAAGTTAATTTTTAATTTTATTTAATTTAATTTAAAAAAATCTTCGACTAAGTAATGATTTTTTCACAGAACAACAGAAAATCCGCGTAACACATGGCATCTCAATGCACCATATACGCTCATCCAACAACGCGGCGGGACTTAAGCGTTTTCCTAGTATTATACATGGACATTAAGGTTATGTTGATGTAGTCCATTTTGAAAGAAAATTTGAAAAAGTTAGCCAGAATCTATTGAAATAAAGCTTTTAATATAAGTCTTTTGATTTTTTGTACGATATTTTCGTGCCATTTGGGCCAATTCTGACAACTGCGATGAAATTGTCTGGGAAAAAAAACTCTAAACATTAGAACTGCACGGTTCGAAAAATCGATCTAAAAATATATTCTCGTGAAAATCGCAATTTTACGATTTTTTTCGTTTTTCTTCTTTTTTGTTTCTGTTTGTATTTTTGTGTGTTTGTTAACATGATTCCGGCTAAACCAATACTCCAATTGCAATGAAATTTTCTGGAGACGTTTGAAATCTTTGAACTTAGAACTGCACGGTTCGAAAAGTTATTTCTCATGATAATCGCATTTTTACGATTTGTTTCGTTTTTCTTTTTTGTTTCTGTTTGTATTTTTGTGTTTTTTGTGTTTTTGTGTTTTTGTTGTGACCTTTGACGTTTGAAATCTTTGAACTTAGAACTGCACGGTTCGAAAAATAGATCTAAAAATTATTTCTCACGAAAATCGCAATTTTACGTTTTTCTTATTTGTTTCTGTTTGTATGTTTGTGTGTTTGTTAACACGATTTCGGCTAAACCGATACTCCAACTGCGATAAAATTTTCTGGAGACCTTTGAAATCTTTGAACTTAGAACTGCCACGCTTTTGAGCACAATCGAAAAATTATTTCTTATGAAAATCGCAATTTTACGATTGTTATCATTTTTTTAAACGATTTTTGACTTAGTAATGATTTTTTTCACAGAACAACAGAAAATCTGCATAACACAACTGGCAGCTCAATGCACCAATTACGCTCATCCATCAATGCGGCGGTAGTAACAGATAAGAATTTAGAATACATATTCGATTGGTTTGAACTGCCAAATTTTATGCAGCTGAGGAAACTTCAAATTGTTGTATGTAGATGGCGCTAATGTAATTTTGCCATTGATATTTAACTACTGTAGGCTAGATTAGCAGTCGGTGGTCCACTTCCGTGACAATTAGAAGCCATCTTGAAATCCCAGTTTGAGTTAATGGGAGCGATTTGTAGACCGAATATTTTTAAAGATGGCCGCCAGTTTGACAGCTGAGCATAACTAGCCTTTAACATTAAATGATTACTAAATTCCCTTATGCAATAACGTCTTATTGTTTCTGTTTGTGCATTCCCATGCTGCACAAGCTAAAACCATATCAAACAATCCAGTAAAATACTTTATTGCTTTAAAAAAGCATAAATTAAAACGCCAAACCGCCATCTTGAACTGGATTTTCGACGCTTCAATTTGCTACGCTCGCGCCTGTGCGGAAGTATTGGACATTGCTAATCTAGCCTATTATAGGGGTTTAATATCAATGAATTTTGTCCACTAGTCGGCCATGACAGTCGTCAGTCGGTGTGACGTCATCTGAAACTCTCGTATACTACTGATGCCAATGTTTTTTTTATTGTATAGGATACAACAAACTTGATGTGAAAGGTATTATCGCAATCATATACTACATAATTTCAGATTTTTAAACGTGTTAAAGCTTTTAAAAGTTGCAAATTTGCTAATTTTTTCGCCTTCGCCGATAAAAAGCTTTGGAAGAGCTGGAGCTTTACAGTTTACACCAGCATCTGTAGCACATACTGGTTTTGTAAGGTCGACTCCGTAACCCCCTCCAGCCAATTGACAATTCCTGAATATAATAATAATAATTTTGTAGGATGCCCGCTGTAGTGTACGCACACATCTGATTTAACTGGTGTGGTACCCTATTCAGCAGGTGACTAATTAGGTATGTTGCGGATAGGACTATTGTAAGGGATGTCCGAGGGCCTCGGAAGAAACCTTTAGTCAGGATTGTTGGTAGCGACGGAATTCGAACCCGAAACCTTCCGAATCAGAGTCAAGAGCTTAGCGCTCGAGCCACTGTCGGGATACGCTACTCCTTGCAATCTTTGTTTCATAAATAATTATATATTAAAATATTAAAAGTGTTGACAACTTTGGCTGCTGAGATCATCCCTGATGATTCCCTGATATGACTTCAACTCTTCAAACAAAAATCTATATTTTTTTTCAAACGACTGTTTGATGAACTCGAGCAAACCAGACTTTGATGCAGATTGCAAAGATTTAGTCTGGACCACTTGGAAGCTCCTATCGGATTGTGGTTTACAGTTTTCACCAAGGTGTCACTGTCAGCAGAACAGAACAGACAGGTAAATTGTAACAATTTCCCTTGCAGGGGAAAATCATTTGAAATGTTTAAATGTGCTCTGCAGCTCTGATCGCGATATGTTCTCATCGTTGTTAACCTAAAAAAATAAATATTTTGGTGAAAATTGGAGGTTGAAAAGTGATCCATAATGTGTGTGGAATGCGCTGAATTAGCCGAAATAATCGAATTTTTAAATGCACATTTTACATCTGTAAAAAGGTTGGCCGGAGTTCCTCCAGACGTCTTTTTAAAAAAACTCGCCTCTCTAGATCCGCCAGTGGCCCTGAGCACAGATGAAAGAGGATATATTCCTCGGTGCTGCTGAATCCTGCAGGAGCAGAGGAGGGAATGACTCAACTTCTGACAAGGACGCCGCTGGGAAACATTCCCTCGTCTGGATGCACCGCCAGCACGAAACAGAGACGCTTCGCCACTGGTTGGTCAATCAAACATCGACCGACGTCCAGTACATGGTGGTGTAGTAGGAGGTATACGGCGTACACCCCCAAAAAATATGTACCCCTCCGTAAACCTAAAAAAATCAGGGTTTACGCTAAAACGCTGTGAATGGTGTATATACCTCTGTTGGTAGGCCTACAAATGAGGATTTCCATTGTCAAGTAACAGAACATGCAATCATAACAATCATCACCAGCCAGACAGTCACCACTAACAAATTTTTAAAGGAAACTTGCCTTAAACTCCAATCACACTAATCAATCGAGAAAAAAATCCGGTTCTGTACGCCCCACACACACATTAGCTGGGGGAGACCGTTCCCCCCCCCCCCATTGTAAAAAACATGTGCTTTACCCAGGAAAGAGCGAGTACCCATAAATATATTTTTGGATTACTCCACATGGACCCGTGTAGAATCTGGTGCCCGATCTTACACCTCTTCTGGTTTTCTGCTATCTACAAAAATATGGAAGTTTGTTAGTTTTAATTTTAATTTCAAACCCTTCAGTTACTAACTGTAACTTGTAAACTGACACTACGGTGATTTGGTTTCTATGTTTAGGAGGAGATTTTTAGGATAGAAGAAGACAAATTCGTTTGGATGGTGATGCTCTAAAATGAACAGATTTTAGATTGGCACCAAAATTAGCGTTAATTATTTCTTATTTCTCTTTATCTATGTATTTATTTATTTAACATCTATATCCTATTCAGTAAAAAAAAACTGATTTACAAAGGAGGACAACTAAATAAATCTTAATTAAACAGATGCAGACAGAACAATATGAACTACTGAAATACTAATATTACAACAATAATGTATTACTAGGAAAACACTAAGTCCCGCCGCGCTGTTGGATGAGCGTAATTGGTGCATTGAGCTGCCATGTGTTATGCGAATTTTCTCTTGTTCTGTGAAAAAATCATAACTAAGTTGAAATTTTTTTTAAATTAAATTAAATTAAATTAAAAATTTAATTTTTTAATTTTTTAAAAATTAATCTTAATTGACAAAAAAAATCGTAAATTGCGATTTTTATAAGAAATAATTTCTCGATTGCGCTCAAATTTAACACCAATATATTAATTCATAAAATTAAGGTTCTGCGAAAAAATCATTACAATCGAATAAAGCATGTAGGTGTTATACGTCAAAGAATTGTTTAAAGAAAGAAAAAACCTGTAAAATTTCGATTTTTATGATAAATATTTTTTCAATTGCGCTCAAATTTCACAAGAATATCTTAATTCATAAAATAAAGGTTCTTTGCAAAAGTCATTAAAATCGGATAAAGCATGTAGGTGTTATAAGTCGAAGAAATTTTTTAAAAATCGAAAAAATCGTAAAATTGCGATTTTCATGAGAAAAAATTTTCCAATTGCGCTCAAAAACGTGGCCGTTCTAAGTTCAGAGATTTCGAAGGCCTCCATAAAATTTCATAGCAATCGGAGTATCGGTTTAGCCGGAATCGTGTGGACAAACAGACAAAAATACAAAAAAAAGAAAGAAAAAAAACATTCCGGATTTTTTTCTCCAGTGTAGTAGAATGGAATCTTCGCTTCGCTCGCTACGCTCATCCAAAAACACAATAATTTTGGTAACAAATTCAAAAAGGATATTAAATGCAATTAATTGATGAACCAAATTTGAAAAAAAGAGGGGGGTGGGGAAGAAATAAAAAATAAATAAATAAAAATAAAATAAAATCGTCAAAAACGAAAACGAAAGAGACCACTCAAACGAATATGAAGTTTGCCAAAAATCAGGAACAGTAAATCAGGGAATAATCAAACTTTTGCGGAAGAAACCACCGAACGTGAAAAACGAGCCCATGGACACGGATAGTGTGACGAATGTCGAACCCGTGACCTCCGTGATCTCAGGGTCTCGCACGTCACGCTCGAGTGAGCAGCACGTCGGGCGGTATTCCACCAATGTTATTATTGGATTAGCATCACGTAATTCCTTTGCAAATCTCAGACCTCTAATCATTGATGCTCTAATGGAGAAGGGGTTCAATATTAGGAAACAAACACACAAAAATAGTCTTGTCACCTAATTTGAGATATTAATGTTCATGGTAAAAAAAAAAAATTGTTTATAATAATATTAGTATTTCAGTAGTTCATTGTTCTGTCCCGCCCGTAGGAACTTGTAAATCAGTTTTTTTACTGAATAGGATATAGATGTAAAATAAATAAGTACATAGATAAAGAGAAAATAGAAATAACTAACGCTAATTTTGATGCAAATCTAAAATCGGTGCATTTTAGAGCATCACCATCAAAACGAATTTGTCTTCTTGTATCCTAAAAATCTCCTCCTAAACATAGAAACCAAATCACCGTAGTGTCAGTTACAAGTTACAGTTAGTAACTGAAGGGTTTGAAATTAAAATTAAAACTAACAAACTTCCCATATTTTTGTAGATAGCAGAAAACTAGAAGAGGTGTAAGATCGGGCACCAGATTCTGCACGGGTCTATGTGGAGTAATCCAAAAATATATTTATGGGTACTCGCTCTTTCCTGGGTAAAAGCACATGATTTTGTACAATGAGGGGTCTCCCGCAGATAATGCGGATGTACAGACCAGATTTTTTTCGATTGATTAGTGTGATTCGAGTTTTAGGCAAGCTTTTTTTATATAATTTGTTAGTGGTGAATGGTGATAATTGTTGTGATTGCATATTAAAAAAGTAAATTCAATAAAATGGGGACAACACAATCATGTCCCGATATTAAAATCAATCTAAACGGGGGACACAACCCCTAAAAGGGACGGTCCCGATTATCGGGACGTATGGCAACCCTAGCCACTGCCCCACTTGGTTTCCCTTGTTTACGGAGTAACCCTGCCGAGGATTGCCTTTGTCAGGGATCGATTCGACGAACTAGTAGCCACTGCCCCACTTGATTTATATTGTTGACGGAGTAACCCTGCCGAGGATTGACGTATGGCAACCCTAGCCACTGCCCCACTTGGTTTATATTGTTTACGGAGTAACCCTGCCGAGGATTGACGTATGGCAAAACCCCAGCCACTGCCCCACTTGGTTTATATTGTTGACGGAGTAACCCTGCCGAGGATTGACGTTGTCAGGGGTCGATTCGACGCACTAGCCACTGCCCCACTTGGTTTATATTGTTTACGGAGTAACCCTGCCGAGGATTGACGTATGGCAACCCTAGCCACTGACCCACTTGGTTTATATTGTTGACGGAGAAACCCTGCCGAGGATTGTCTGGCAACCCTAGCCACTGCCCCACTTGGTTTATATTGTTTACGGAGTAACCCTGCCGAGGATTGACGAATGGCAACCCTAGCCACTGCCCCACTTGGTTTATATTGTTTACGGAGTAACCCTGCCCAGGAGTGACTTTGTCAGGGATCGATTCGACGAACTAGTAGCCACTGCCCCACTTGGTTTATATTGTTTACGGAGTAACCCTGCGAGGATTGACGTATGGCAACCCTAGCCACTGCCCCACTTGGTTTGTATTGTTTACGGAGTAACCCTGCCGAGGATTGACGTATATGGCAACCCTAGCCACTGCCCCACTTGGTTTATATTGTTTACGGAGTAACCCTGCCGAGGATTGACGTATGGCAACCCTAGCCACTGCCAACATGGTTTATATTGTTTACGGAGTAACCCTGCCGAGGATTGACGTATGGCAACCCTAGCCACTGCCCCACTTGGTTTATATTGTTTACGGAGTAACCCTGCCGAGGATTGACGTATGGCAACCCTAGCCACTGCCCCACTTGGTTTATATTGTTTACGGAGTAACCCTGCCGAGGATTGACTTTGTCAGGGATCGATTCGACGAACTAGTAGCCACTGCCCCACTTGGTTTATATTGTTTACGGAGTAACCCTGCCGAGGATTGACGTATGGCAACCCTAGCCACTGCCCCACTTGGTTTATATTGTTTACGGAGTAACCCTGCCGAGGATTGACTTTGTCAGGGATCGATTCGACGAACTAGTAGCCACTGCCCCACTTGGTTTGTATTGTTTACGGAGTAACCCTGCCGAGGATTGCCGTATGGCAACCCTAGCCACTGCCCCACTTGGTTTGTATTGTTTACGGAGTAACCCTGCCGAGGATTGCCTTTGTCAGGGATCGATTCGACGAACTAGTCTCAACTCTAAGTGTAACTTGCAAGCGATGTGCTAACTCTATTAGTGTCGCATACGTCGTTACTCGCATTGTAATATGGATGTGCATTACATACAAACTTTATGATTTTAGTTTCCTCTAGCTTTAATTCCAAGAAAATTTTCTTACAAACTTTGTTTGAAAAACTGAACAATGTCGTCGATAGAATTTATATACCCTTTCAATTAAAGTAAAAACTCCACCCTTCCAAGTTCTAGCGAGTTTCTTGGGGGAATAAAAAGAGTTGGTAACAAACTAGAACAAACTGTTGGTTGGTTAGGTTGGTATTTCCAATTTATTTGCACCCGCCGCATCGAACAACCACTCAAAGATGAGTTTGTGCGGGCGGGCATATTAGAAACAATAAAAACAATATTTATAATAAAACAGAACCGACAGTGTTGTGCAACTCTGATTCGGGAGTCTCGGTTTCAAATCCCGTGGACACATCCCATCACAAGGGCAGGTTTCCCAGAGAAATTAAAATATAAAAAACAAATAAGAAGAGAAGAGAAGCTATACCAAAAGTGTGTATCCTTGCCAAATTTACAAGTTGGTCCTGGTCAAAGTACAGGCGTGTATGACCCATTGACCCCCCCCCCCCCCCATTTTACTCATCCCAAGGAGACAGTGAGGCGCGTATGAAGGGTGGTAGTGGGCCGGTGGGGTGTCCCCCCATTTCTTCCCGTGACCCTCCCATTATCTTCCTGTGACCCGCTTGGTCAGCGCCTTGGGTCAGCGCGCACTCAGGTGTTGACTATTGCAGTTGAACGGTTGGATATAATCATTGAATCATTACCAAACTTTGCTTTGCATGAATCGAAAACATGGACTTCAATTTAGGAAATTCCCACCAAACCGTTTATCTTACGCTAAAACCAAATTAACTGCGCGTTCACATTGATTTAAACACCGGCCGACAGTGTTGGCTCGGGCGCTAATCGCTCGACTCGGATTCGGGAGGTCCCGGGTTCGAGTCCCGTCGAGACCGGCAATCCTGACTGAAGGTTTTTCCGAGGTTTTATGCAAGCCCTCGGACATCCCTTCACAATTTCCTATCCGCACATACCTAGGTTACCTGAAGAGGGGCTAATTGCACCCTATAACAGGTTTGCCACTACAAATTTTTAAAAAAAAAATGATTTAAACGTTGATATCCAGTATGACATTTTTTGTTATAAAAATCTGTACACTTGGATTAAATTCCCAAAGTTCACCAAAATTAAGTAAATTACGGAGATTTCAGGGATTTTTTTTTTCAAAAACGATTAATTAATTGAGAATTACGCGTACTGGATGCTGGATCTCATAGATTGATTCTTAAAGTCTACAACCGACAAACTAGTAGCAGTCAGTATACTGTATTATGTTCCTAGGGTGTGCTGACTTGTGACTAGATATGCTGAAGCAATAAAATTGCTCATACGCTCATCATCCCCTCCACATTCGAAAAAGAGCCCTAAGCCGCTAAGCGCCTGCACCCAAGCGACGAGGCTGTTCATCCTCTCAAGAACACAGCTAATGCGTTCGCGAATCTCTCGTATTAGATTTTTTAGCGATAAAGATGTAAAATATCCATCGTTGGAATTACTCACGAGCAGTGGCGTGGGAACCAGCGGGGCCGGGCAGGGGGGGCAAAGGGGGCAAAACTAATGCGAGTTAAATATTAATCCCAGAATTTCCGTAATTATGCACATACTGCAGTCACCTTGGAAAAACGAATATGTTTGCCTGTATACTTCGTAATTAGATAAAAAAAAACTAGGTTGAAATTTACTAAAATAGACCACTTCATGTTCATTTTTTTAGTTTTCAGATCGCAGATAGTTGCTGTAAAACATCGTTTACAGAGTCCGAGTGCAGTTAATTAAAACATGACGAAACGCCTGTGGTATGGTGAAAAATTTCTGCCGCCCACAAAATCTGCTAAAAAAAATTGCCCCCTCCCCCCCCCCCCCCCCAATTTTCTAAACGTTCTATTGTGAGGTACACTAATTGACTTCTGGTTGTTGCATTCCTTGTAAATAGTAGCCACTATTTTCTTAACTTTTAAATAAAAATAAAAATAACAATAATATGTGAATATAACATGAGCAAATTAGTAAAAGCAACAATCTAATATCAAACTATAGTAACTATAGAAAGAACCCTACAGCTGGCCCGCAGTTTTTTGTCGGTTTTTAATTTCCAACACTTCAACCGACTGTTGATGTTAAAATAGGTAAGAAACAAATCTCATGAGATACAAAACGAGGAGTATATTAAATTATTAATTGTAACTAAATGGTGTTTTGATAACCTAGCCGCAACGGACGCCTAATGATTGGCTTGGTCGGCTCTAAATTTAATGTCCCCCACTGAAGATCAGTTATGAGACTAGAAAATACTAATGTGTATATTTTTTAAACACCGAAAACATCATTTATTAAAATATTGGTGGTTGGGAAGTTCGAGCAGCACAAAGGCTCAGCCATGCAAAGAGCTGTCACCCCACTTGCTTGACTTCTAAGCTCTAACCGGCTGAACTAAACAAGAAAACAACAATGAGCGTCATCGTTCATCAGTGTAAGAATGTTTCAGCTCGGTCATTTATTTCAATTAGCCGTCGTCTTTGAAAACTATAAAGGAATCAAATAAAACATACGAATCGATTTCAAACAAGAAACTCGTTTGTTAGCGTTGCTCCGTGAACCGCCACTGGCCAGCGGCGTTTAGGCGGGTAATAACTTTGGGTGGGCCCTGTCATAGTGTCAACAGACGATTCTAGATACATCCATATTAGCTAGGTGTGTCTGCTGTTTCGCTGCGTCGCTCATCGCATGTGAAGGGGCCGTATTAAAACATGGTGATTAGATTCGTGGTCGCATTATATCTGTCGATCTTTTATTGATGTATGTATATGTTGTATCACTTTCAAAGTTTCCTCCATCAAGAAACT
>JAMZAV010004078.1:0-55730 GCA_024449915.1 Sweltsa coloradensis
AATATTTAACTTTTAATCACGAAAAGGGCAAAAGTGCAATTTAAAACTTATTCGCAATAAGCACAATATTGTGCAAATCCTACCCGTATATGTGCACACTGCACACAGTGAGTAATCAAACCCCATGTTTCCCTTCGCCACCTACTATAACTTACCAATATTACTAAACAAAATAAAAATATTATAACTCTCTGTATTGTAGACGCGATTGTCGTCGTTATTACTCTAAAACATCGTTGTAATATTTTTGGTAAATAATGTGGTGATTTACGACATTACTTATCTTTGGCATTGTTCTGAAGACAAACTTGCATTTGACAAAACATCTTTTTGGATGAGCGAAGCGAAGACTTCAATTTCACTGACCACCAAAAAAAATTAGCTCAGGTGTTTTTTTGTATCTTTGTCTGTTTGTTCGCACTCTACCGGGTAAACGGCTTATGCGATCTTGATGAATATTTGAGGGGACCTTTGAAATCTCTGAATTTAGACTTGCCACGTTTTTGGGTGCAATCGATCGAAATATTTTTATGATTATCATATTACTTTTACGGGTATTTTTCGATTTTAATGAGATATTTTCGTGATATTTGGCAAACGGCTACTCCGATCTTAATGAAACTTTATGGGAACGTTTAAAACCAACCATGCTATGATTTTAGGGACATTTTGAAGAAATATTTCTCATAGAAATGTAACTTTCACGATTTTTCTTTCGGTTTTTAATACGATATTTTCGCAATATTAGGCCCGATTCTGACCAAACGGGTGGGGCTATACAACGTTCATATTTTACATTGACATAAAGATTATGGTGATGTAGTGTTTTTTAAAGAAAAAAATGAAAAAGTTGGTCAAAATTCATAGCAATAAAGGTTTAAATATAAGCCTTTGACAGGTGTATAATTAACAATTAATATAAAGTAACTATAGTCCCACCTAAAAACGTAATCATTGGACAGAAATATTTAAAAAAAAGCTTATCCATCAACGCGACTGGAATAAGCGTTCGCGAAGCGGCCTAGTAACTATATTTTCCAATGCAATAATTTTTTTGAAGAAACTTGTTTTATGAGTTTTCACCTAAAACCACAGTAAGTGTATGTGTTCACTTGTACGATCCATCCATCCTCGAATATGGAAGTGTAATCTGGAACCCGGTGGGTTAGGGGAAAGTAGCTCGTTAAAAAGGTGCAGCAGATATTTGTGAAGTGGCTGTGCTGGAAAGAGGGAATTGAGTTTCATAGAATCGAGTACTCACCTCTTGTTAAACGTAGTGGGGATTAATTTTTTGAAACACGAAAGGGAAGAGGGTGAATAATTGAGCAATCCGCAATACGGGTGCAATAATTTCATGAACGTTTTGTTGTGAGCCTGCAGACGAGAAGTTGACTAGTCCGCAATACACGTTGAGGAAAACTACGGAAGATACCTACGGTCAGGATTGCGGGTCTCGACGGGATTCGAACCTGTGACCTCCCGAAGCATTAACGAAAAGAAAGAATATTCCCTATACTCAGCAATCTGGTTTAAATAAAATAGTAGTCCGAAAAAGGACAATTATTGAAGGAACTGACAAAAAATACTGGCCCCGTTCTTCAGGAAGAAAAAAGTTCAGTTCTTGTTTATTTACTTCTGACTCCGGGTGTATAAGTCCACTAAAAAGGGGGGAGGGGGGGGGGTAACTTAATTCCTCCTAGATGCCTGTGACGTTTTGACTCCACAATTCATGTAAGCAACCCAACTAACCAATCACAACCAATCAACGAACCAACCACCAGCAAGCAGTCTCAACCTCTCCATGGAGAGTTACGTAAGGCCAATAGCGCATGTTTTGACAAAGACTTCGAAAAGATGCAATTTCAAATTTTTGAACACTTTTTCTTTTATTTCTTTTGTGTGTTTTAAAACGTATTTTTTTCTGGTACTCTGTTGTTTTGAGTCAAAGCTTCTTGATGTTCTTGTGCATTTTCTTGTTTCCTAAAGACCAACACAAAATCGTCACAACTTTTCATCTTCCAAGAAGCAGACCAGACAATTTTAGTTACTCGACTGCTTTATCGGATTCAACCTATGCCTTACAACCAACTTCTGGCCATCCATGTGTTACATCAGGAGTTGGCAACAGGCGGCCGGCGAGACTTATTTTTGTGACTCTCTATATTCTATAACGTTTAGTTTAGTTTTCTCCAATTATATATCACAAACAGGTTCCACCAATTACATGTGATTAAATACAGCACCGAATATAATATAAACATAACAATTGACTCAGAACACCAATGTTGAATCTCATAGAGATGTCGAGAGTTCCGCAAGTAAATTACACACAGAGAACAGGGGTAAAAGCATAGCAAGTGTTCAAGAAACAAAGACTAAACCATAAAAAAAACTTATCCCCTATTAATACTAAACAATTCGTTCTTAAGTTAACTCTTTCCGACCCAGAGGTGCTATGGAGCCATTTCGTTTTTAAATTTTAATCCGGGTAAATAATAGTTTTTTTTCAATTAGATCCCATTTTTTTTGCAAATAATAAATAAATACATCTTGCCATGCAAAATTGAAAATATGCAATTTTTTTTTTAAATATAGTTTTAGGAATGTGTTTCAAATCCTTAATTTAAAAGCCAATATTTAACATTAAAAATTATTAGGAAAGATAACAAAATTTAATTAATTGCCTAAAATGACTTAATTCAGAGCAATTCAACTTGGGTCTAGAAAGATTACCGTAAGATAAAATAGTACATCAGTTATGTTGAAGAAAAAAAAATGCTACTATAAATAAGCAAAAACGGTTTTTTGTTCATCTTCAAATTGACATTTTCTAGTTGAACATATACTCAAAATCTAACTTCATATAGTTAAGTATTTGAAATATTACGAAAAAACATTACGTCAGAAATAAATCTACCCCTGCAGCAAAACTGATGTTTTAAAACAAAACTTGTTATTTATTGCACCCAAAATGCATAATCTTGCACTCCTATTTGGTATAGTGCTACGAACAGTGCATCGTATCGGTTCGAACCAAAATTTAAAAAACGATATTTTTCCTGAACCGAAAACCGTTATACCGAACCGTAAACCGAAATTTTAATTTCCGTTTTCGGTTACGTTTCAGTTTATTTCGGTTGAACAGTTTTGCATCACAAAGTTTCAAAATCGCAAAATGGCAAAAGAAAAGTGATAGATTTTCCCTTCAACTATAGTTCAACTTAATATACTTTCATTCGTAAGTCCATTTTGCCAGTGTATTCGACACTATAGAGATTGTGGCCACATTTTTAGGACGTACGCCGACCAGTGGCTGAGTGTGAAACGTCGGGCACGTGTTGTGTCATGGGGTACAATAACAGATAGGAGGGCTCTCATTGTGGTGCTTTATAATGACATAAGATAATCCGCTGGGAGGCAAACGATATAAATTCAAAATTCACATGTATATGGGCACCTTGAAACCTTTCTTTGACTACTTCCCATTAAAGTAGGACATATTGCACCCTTATTTTAACTACCTTTAATCAAAGTTTTATACAATTGCATGTAATTAACTTAAACGTATACACATTGTTTGGAACCTTACTGCAATTACTCCTCCAATAAAAGTGGCATTCATATAAGTAATTGATTTAAATGCTTGTGATTTACCGTTATTCTTTCAATCCTTCCATTTAAAGTACCATGCATGTACGCATTTAACACAAACAGAGGTACATTGTTCACAAATATAATAAAATATTAGTAATGTTCAAGTATGCACTCAATAACAGATTTATTCAGACACAATTTGTTGGCAATATTAGTTACTGTGTATTTCTAGGTGTTCTTATATGCAAAACTTCATGCAGGAGCGCTCTAGTGGCAAAAGAGTGAACTATATCAGCAAATGAGAGTCGCACGAAATGACGGTTGTTCACTATGACAGTTGCCCCACTATATAAATTCATTTTAAAATCGAGATTATGGCAGTCGCACATAATTATTTTAAATATAAAATAATTTACGAAACCAGGAGCAACTGACATAATGACGAACTGCCATAGAGGGATTTAAAATGAGTTTTCAACGTTAACATATGGCCTGCTAGTACAGTCGCACACTATATCAGTTTTTAAAAGGTTCGCCTTAATAATTAAATTAAATAAATATTAGAACGATTGTCATAGTGAGCAACTGGTATAATATCGACAAGATAGTCCATTTCGCTCATGAAATAGCCTATGGACAGTTGTTGTTATAGCAGTTGTTTCTATATCAGTTGCACAAATAACAGTTGGAAGGAAATAAAAATAAAATAAAATATATTTAAACGACTCACAATTGAGCAACTGACCGTCCATAAGAAACAATGCTATGTCAGTTGACGTTATAACGGTTGCACACTCAAAAAGGCTACATTCAATTTTCAAGACTGGCATAATGTGCAACTGGTAGGTGGGCAACTGTTATAACCAACGTGTAATGTATTTTATATGGTCTTAAGGTCAATCGTTATTATGACAGTTAAATTGTGACAGTCGAGCGTAGGTCAGTCGATAGACACCCCTCTCAATACAATTTCTTTTATTTAATTATTTATTTATTTATTTATTTATTTATTTATTTATTTATTTATTTATTTATTTATTTATTTATTTATTTATTTATTTATTTATTTATTTATTTATTTATTTATTTATTTAAGTAATTCATTCATTTTAACAATACAAGGCATGGGTGTAACAGTAACAAAGAGAAATAAACAGTTCCTAATATTAATGTGCAAAAGCGATTGAATAAATAGTCAGGAGAGGAGTGTGTGAAGATGTGACCACATCTCACAGGACACAATAAAAAATGAGTTACACAATATTTCTATACAATAAATCATTGAATTGAATTAAGACGTTTATTTAGAGCACATTATTTTCTTTCTGAAAGTGAGTGTGACACAAGTACCTATATTTACTCTATAAGGTCTAGATGCGGAGCTCTGCTCTGATTCAGTTATTACTTTTAGTGCCTCACTTCTCCCGCTTGAGACAGGACCTGAGCGTGCAGATGGCGGTGCGGCCATCTTGAGCGCAGGTACACTTGTTGCACTCTCGCATGAACTGAGAGCCCGGAACACACGTAGCCTCGTCGGCGTCTGAGAAGCATGCGAGTACACATTCTTTAACATGCTTAACTTATTTCTTTTTTTAACATTTATACAATTATTTGACTTACTTTTAACCTTAAATATAATATAGCTCACATGTGGTTATTTTGGAATAACCTTAATGAAGCCTTGATGAGTACAAATGAGAAATAAGTAGCCTATATTACCCAATTTTATTATTCGGGGAACAATCAAGAAATTACAGAAGAACCCTGGTCGGGGGAGATAGTGTAATTTCTGGAATGCATTAAAAATAGCTTGAGTAGTAAGCTGTTGTAAACTAATGTTAAGAGTGTGCCTACATTGATCGTTTTCAGCTTCAATTATGATTATATTCCTGCCATGAAATTAATTATTTTAAGAATAGAATTGAATACAAGGTTTTTAAACATTTCCCTGCTCTGATGACAATATTAATGAATGATAACAACTTTCGTAAAAGCTTGCTCCGACTGGGGATCAAACCTAGAAGCTCCGGCTTTTCGGACTGGTGCTTTACCAACTGAGCTATTTTATTATTAATTTACTAAATTGATATATATATATATATATATATGTATAAATATTGTGATTGTTGAGAGCTATGATATAATTCAAACAGAATAGTTCAATGTTGATATTATTTTGACGGAACATAGTTTTGACATTTGAGCCAATCACTTCTCATCTCCCATGAGTTGGGTAGTAAAAATACACATTTTTAAACAGAAGCCCGCTTTGAGTAATTATTTGTGAATGATATAATTTGTCGTAAAAGTTGGCCCCAACTGGGGATCCCCATTCACTAATGTACCTAATTAGAGTTTTTAATATTCAATATTATCAATTTATTATTCTAAGAGTGGAAGATACAAACACAGATGAGAGCTTGCCTAACGGTAGATATAATAAGGCAGTCTACCATACTCGTGGGGTGAGGTCTAGACTGTCTTAATGTAACCGTCTCTAATTGCAAGACACTCAAGAAAGGACTACCTTCGAAAAGTTTTAAAACAAGATTGGAGACTATTGGTTTGTGCCCATTAACGGGGATTGAACAAAATTTTGTAGAAAACTCCTTCCCCTTTTATTTAAGTGGAATAATTTTTATACCCTTAATGACTGCAAGTTCTTTAGTCAGTTTGGTCTGATAGGTAAGAAGTTCGCAACCTTTGAATCAACAAATGGGTGTTTTTAGTTCTCAGCCTTGCATTTTGGTATAATGGTGGTCCCCGGTGTTTTTAAAGGGCCATGGATAAAGTCACCGATCTAGTCAGCAAATGATGACGAAAATGACTCAGTGGATACTGTTATGTTATGACTTCTTTGATTGATTATGAATGGATTAAATAACGATGATGCTTGAGTTATTGGTTACACAGACTTATGATTTATTCTCTCCATTGTACAGTACCGAAAGCTCAATGCCTTCTCTCCCTATTCCCTACCATGGATCGATTATATAGGTGACGGTGAAGGAGTGTGTCTAACTCGCAGCATAAAGTTGCCTTGTAAGAGGTTTAGTCAAATACTGTAATATTACACTACACTAGTGTATTATTAAACTAGGAAACGCTCAGTTGGACGCGTTGATAAGCGAGCACGTACTATAACTAGACCCACATTGCACATTTTTTTAAATTTTAAAATTTGCGACGTTCGCTGTCCACAGGGCCATGTTTCCAATATTATTTATTATTGCCAAGGTATTTGGGTAAACCCGTGTGTAAACCTTTACTTTGTGGATAAAATCCACCGCCATCTAGAGGACCTTGACTCCTTGGGAAAACTATTTAAACTCTTTGTTGACAAATAATACACTGCATCCTCGAAAGTATTTTGATTACTTCTAGGTGGCAGTGCATTAGAAACTACGCGCGTCTTTTCGTTGCCATGGCAACGTTACTTTTGTTAATATGTAATTTCCATCTGCACTACTTATCGGATCAAAATAAAATTAACATATTCGTGACCGGACGGACATTTAAATGATTTGGCTATCTCAGATTTTGTCGCCGTTTATTTTGAAAAAAAAAATTCGACTAACTTTAATGTAACTTTTTAACTTTTTGAACGATTTTGCCACAAAACTAATGGCATTCAATCGAGAACGAAGCTTGCGGATGGTCAAAATTTCAACTCGATCCGAGCCTCCGTTCGAACGTAATGGCGAGACATACAAAAAAAAAAAAACAGTGACTAGTTTTTCCGGCAGAGTCAAATGGAAACGCTCGCTTCGCTCGCTTAATAACAGTGGAATGGCTGCTTGGCTGATTTTTTAATGGTTTTTGCTTGGCTGAATATTTTGAGTGACATAGGCCTACCTCTTCTTTGTTGTTAGAATTTAGAATATACTTCAACAGAATAGTAACCAACTTTCTACTACTATTGCTAATGTAAGTGAATAGCTGATTAAAAGAGAGTATAGGACATGCGATTTAGGCAAAAATTGCTGTTCGCTCGGCTGACTGACCCCACAGGCGTTTATAATTGAATTTGAAACAGTTGTCACGAAAGTGCAAATCGGGGTCTCAACAGTAATATTTTAACAAAATTCACAACATTTTGAAAATCTTTGTATGTTTTATTGACAACTTTGCAAGTTTCTAATACATTGGATCAGATGATTCTTGTCCGAATGAATAGCTGATTGCCAGCTGCCAAATGGGTCCTATTCCTACTCAAGTCGTACCTCGCTTCCTCCTGTTGTTGTTGTTACAGACCGCCGTCATTCCGTCGCTAGAGCACTGGCAATTATATTTGCACTCCTCCTGGAAGGTTGATCCTGGCTCGCATATCGGCTCGTCAGGCTCTACGTCTGCACGAAGAACACAAAACACAAGTTTTAGAGAGGTAATGTCACAATATACACGTTTAGTGTGACGTCATTCCATCATGGCCGCTCATGGCAACGCATAGCAACGGCCAGTTTCCACTCCAAACACAGCTTAGTTCCCAAAAGAAACCAATGGGTGGTATTATGTATAATTTATTAATTATAATATTATTATATTATTATTATGGTAAGTAATAAGAATGCAATATGAGGTTTCGGATTCAAATCTATGTAACAGACAATACCGAAAAGACAAAAGAATAAGCTTGTTAATATAATCTAGGAACATGAAGTAGAAGAGGAATATAGTGAAAGAATATTACAAGGTGGCACACGCAATGTATTTTGCAAAGTGACGTCAGTATTATAGGCTACTGTCAACACTCTTCTACAACAATGAAATAGGTAGATCGATACAAAGGACAAGTTACAGGTACAAAACTAAAGTTATGTTTGGAAATATTATGTCATTTTGACAGAATTGGAACATTGCACATTTTTTTTTTTTTTTTTTTAATACAAATTTATTTTATTGTCATAGAACATAGAACATACATGACTCATACACCATAGCAAAATTGTACAAATAAATAATTAATGTTACATAGGCCTACAGAAATAAATCTAACAAGAATATAATCAAAAAACCCACAAAGCCTGAAAAAGGCTTAACTGTGGGGTAAAGACAATTAATAAATTATTTAAGATGGTGACAATACAGAGAACGGAACATATAACCAAAATAAACATGAAAAACATGTATGTATAAATACTTTGGTTGCATGACATATTCAGTTAATTTGTGAAATCCAAAAAATTACAGAAAAAGAACAAAGAGCTTAGAAAAATAAATAAATCGGAAAACATTGTCAAAAGGTGTCAGAAAGAAGATAAGATTTTAGTTCAGTTTTAATTTTTGAAATGTTAGACAAGGTTTTCAGTGAGGAGGGCATCAAGTTGAACGTAGAAGGAACCGAGTAAGAAAGTGAACGTTGGCCATATTTGTTGTTAAAATTGGGAATTTTGAATGCCCCCGCCACTTTTAGCCTTGTATCCTTGCACGAGTCTAACAGAATCTTGAAATCTGATTTAAAATAGAAGTGTAATATAAATCTATATATAAACAATGAAGATATTGGCAGCACATTACAAAAAGAAAATATTTGTTTACGGGAGAGTTCTGAATCGGTTTTAAAGTCACACATTACCATTTTTAACATTTTTATTTGTAATAATTCACATTATTATACTGACTGCGTCATTTCAGTACTGAAATAAATACTACTATTGCAAATGTAAGTAAATTGCTGATGAAAAGAGAGTAAAGGACATGCGATTTTGGCAAAAATTGCTGTTCGCTCGGCTGATTGACACCACAGGTGTTTTAAATTGAATTGGAAAAAGGTGTCACGAAAGTGCAAATCGGGGTCTCCACAGTAATATAAAAAAAAAATTTACAACATTTTGAAAATCTCTGTATGTTTAATTGACAACTTTGCAAGTTTTTAATACATCGGATCAGATGCTTCTTGTCCGAGTGAATAGCTGATTGCCAGCTGTCAAATGTGTCCTATAACCGTCATGTGACGTCACAGCTAGTTGTCACGTGGCCACGAATTGTTCTGATGGACTAGCATTGTCATTTCGCAAGTTGACGCCTGCAGAACGGCGCAACAAATATCACGCTCTAACTTGGACAAAACTTAAGAGGAATAATATTTAGCAAACATGTCATTCCTACTAATAGCGACTATTCCGATTTTTAACACAGCCGTTAGCTTGTTATAACAATGTCCGCTTCATAAATGTCAAAATCATCAATGACTATAAGTCTTCTCAACTTTAATTAATTTATAAAAAAAACTACTGGTCGGATTTCGCCATGAATTCATTCTTATATGCATCTAACTATTTAAACAAGAAATAAATTAACTTTCTAGATAGAAAAAGCACTGAACAAAAATTTACAGTATAGCGTGCTGTTTTTCACAGCTCATCCGCACGTCTAAAGTGCGTATTTTAGATGAAAACACAATACCCTGCATATAACCCTATGCTGTAAATTTTCGTTCAGTGCACTTTCTATCTAGAAAGTTAGTTTATTTCTTGTTTAAACAGTCCGACGCATATTTTGAAAGAGATCTTGTTGAAATTCGATCACTAGATTTTTGTCAATTGAAGTTGTTCAATTTAATTTCATAAAAAAAACAAACATGTATAAGCCTTAAATTTTATTTCAATACGTATATCGGAATAACACGTTAACGGCTGACTAAAAATTCAAAATAATAGCTATTAGAAGGAATGATATGTTTGCGTTATATTATTCCTCTTAAGTTTTGTCCCAATAATTGGATGAGCGTAGCGAGCGAAGTGAAGATTCCATTTCACTACAAAGGAGAACAAAATCCGGAATGTTTTTTTTTCTTTTTTTTTGTATTTTTGTATGTTTGTTACCTCGATTCCGGCTAAACCGATACTCGAATTGCGATGAAATTTTCTGAAGACCTTTGAAATCTATGAACTTAGAACTGCCACGTGCGAAAAATCAATCGAAAAATTATTTCTCATGAAAATTGCAATTTAAGATTTTTTTCGATTTTCTTGTTTTTTTCTGTTTGCATTTTTGTGGGTTTGTTAACACGATTCCAGCTTAACCGATACTCCAATTTCGATAAAATTTTCTGGAGGCCATCAAAATCTTTGGACTAAGAACTGCCACGTTTTTGAGCGTAATCGAAAAGTTATTCCTCGTTAAAATTGCAATTTTACGATTTTTTCGATTTTTAAAATAATTCTTCGACTTATAACACCTACATTCTTTATTCGATTGTAATGATTTTTTCACAGAACCTCAATTTTATGAATTGATGTATTCGTGTGAAATTTGAGCGCAATCAAAAAATTAATTCTTATGAAAATCGCAATTGTACGATTTTTTTTTTAAATTTTAAAACATTCTTCGACTGATAATACCTACATGCTTTATTCGATTGTAACTATTTCTCACAGAACCTTAATTTTATGAATAAATATATTGTTGTGAAATTTGAGAGCGATCGAAAAATAATTTCTCATGACAATTGAAATTTTACGCTTTTTTCGTTTAAAAAAACAATTTGTTCGACTTATAACACCTACATGCTTTATCCGATTGTAATGATATTTTCACAGAACCTACATTTTATAAATTTATATATTTGCGTGAAATTTAAGCGCAATAAAAAATAATTTTTCATGAAAATAATACAAAATGCTTTTTTCGTTTAAAAAACCATACCCTCATCCAACAACGCGCCTGGAAAAGCGTTTGCGAAGCTTCCTAGTAAACAGAATAAAAGTAAGAGCGAGGTAAGTGTTGCGCCGTTCAGCAGTCGTCAGCTTGCGAAACGAGGGTTGCTTGTCCATTAGGTGGGATCAAAGCGTGCGTCCATGCTCCTGGATGCGTGACATAGTTGCTAGTACCCTAGTCCCATGATCCAATGATATAAGATTCCAGTGTACCATGCCCTAGTCCTTTTCAAGACATACCTCGTTTCTTCCTGTAGTTGTTGTTACAGACCGCCGTCATTCCGTTACTAGAGCACTGGCAATTATATTTGCACTCCTCCTGGAAGGTTGATCCTGGCTCGCATATCGGTTCGTCAGCGTCTACGTCGTCTGCATGAAGAACACAAAACACAAGTCTTAGCGAGGATATGTCACAATAGACATTATTAGTATGACGTCATTTTATCATGGCACTGGCCGCCCACAGCAACGCATAGCAACGGCTAGTTTTGACTCTAAACAAAACTTTGTTCCCATTAGAAACCAATGGGTGGTATTTTTGGCAAATTCTCTTAAAGGGGCTAAAAACCCAAAAAATCATTGTTTAACACGTGAACTATAGCCCAATAGTACACTAAAATGACAGTTTAAAAAATTATATCTTGTAACTGTGATTTAACACGAATATTTGATTTTTTTATCCAGAAATTTGCGAAAATTGGTGTTTTGGGAAATTTCTAAAATCGGCTTTAACCTGCTTCTTTTTTGGTCCACATAGATACTAGAGCATAGTACCAATCTAAAATGCCCCTTTATAACATCGTGTCTTGAAACTGTGTCCAAATATACCCTCAAACACGCAAAAATATGCATTCCAAAATCACACCCCATCTTGGTAGCATATTTTGACCGAACTACTTGCTTAAATTACAAAACAAAATATAGAGAATTTGCAGAAAAGGCTGTAGAGTACGTCAATAATCGCCAATATTTTTTGGATCAAAATTCTCCAAGGTCACGGGGCATAAAGATCGTCCCCATGTTATTTCTTATGGGAGATTTTTGCCGATGGGACCTAGCTCGAATAATATCATGTTTGACAATTTTTTGGGAGGTCATGGGGGCCCCAATAATTTTTCTGTTAATTGCTAAATTCATTACTAGTTAGCCTGAATGAAATATATCTTTTGAGTTTAGCGGTTAAATACCCCTTGTTAACAGTTTTATTGACCGCGTATTTTTTCCAGATTAGTTCGACACTATTACAACGACGAGAAAATAAAATGACTTGGATTCTTTGAATGTTGGAATGCTTTATTCCATTTAATATGTAAGCCCAGTTTGCAGGTCATGTTCACATGATGCATATTTTAGTGTTTAATTCATGCGGTTTAGACAATAAATGCTTTTCGCTCGGCTAACTGACACCGCAGATTTTAAAAATGGAAATTGAAACAGTTGTAATGAAAGTGGAAAATATAGAGGGCTAAATACTGAAACAGTATAAGACTTGAAAAATATTTACAACATTTTGAAAATCTTTATTGACAACTTGACAATCTTCTAATAAATCTAATGCTTCTTGTCCGAGTGAAAAGCGGTTTACCAGCTGCCAAATGTGTCATATTCCTTCTCAAGTCGTACCTCGCTTAATCCTGTTGTTTTTGTTGGTGGTGAAGCAGAACTTGAGTGTACAGACCGCCGTCCTTCCGTCCTCAGAGCACCGGCAAGTGTTGCACTCCTTCTGGAAGATGGATCCTGGCTCGCATGTTTGTTCGTCAGGCTCTACGTCTGCATGAAGAACACAAAACGCAAGTCTTAGCGAGGATATGTCACAATATACACTATTAGTATGACGTCGTGCTATCATTACCGTCCGTGGCAACGTATAGTAACGGCCAGTTTCCACTCCAAACACAGTTTAGTTCCCACTAGGTCACTTCGCGAACGCTTTTTCCAGACGAGTTGATGGATGAGCTTATATTTTTATATTTCTGGCGAATGATTACGTCTTTAAGTGTGATCTCATTACTTTTTATTGAACGAGTGAGCGTAGCGAACGTAGTGATTTCCATTCGACTTAAACGGCCCTTATGGTTTTTCTGCGTGCGTGCGTGTGTGTGTGTACGTTGAAAATCAGCCGAATCGCTGAACAGATTGCGCTGAAATTTTAAACAGACATCCGGTACGAGTTTATTGAGAACTGCTAACAAAATCAGCAAGATTCATTGCGATTTAAACCTACAAGAAATGATAAACTGAAAAATAGACTTCCAATGTTTAGAAATTATTTTAACGACAATGTTTTAGATTTTGAAAAGATATGTTTTGTTTGTTTTTCGCCTGGCCGTGAAATGCCGTGCCCATGCAAGGTCAGTCGAATGTTGGACGTCAAGGTACCCCCAAATTCCGCTCGTAGATTGAGTAAACCTTGCAATATTTTCACGAATTTCGTACTGGCTATGATTACCATAGTAGGCCCTATTGCCACAGATGATGGACTACACTGCGTTATATGCATTTCAAAACATGTTTAATTATTTTTGAAATACAATCTAGAAATTATAAAATCTTTCCCGACCAGGGGATTGAACCCACGTCTCCCACATTTCGGCTACAAGGGCGCTTTAGCTAACTAGACTAGGGAAACGCCAAAGTCGTAGTTAGACGCGTGAGCGAGTCATATGGTGAGTACCCGGGAACATTTGCATTTAAGTTTGATAATTATATTCGTATAAATAATAGGGTATTGGTGGAAATCACTGTGCCGGAGGTTGCTGTTGTTGGCAGTCTTCAACTGAATATTCCGTGTGACTGTCGGGTCTTGCTTAATGGTAGATTGTTGGTCCGGGAGTTGTGTAAAAGTTTAGGCCATAGTTTAGGCCAAAATGCTCCACTGTAGCCTATGATAGGCTAGGGAGGCCTAAGGTAAGGGGAAGAAAAGAAATGTTACCGGGTACTCAACACATGGCTCACTCACTCGTCTAACAACGACTTTGGCGTTTCCCTAGTATAGTAACTTGATATTACTTGTTAATTATACACCTGTAAAAGGCTTATATTAAAACTATTTTATTATTATTTTATTTTATTATTACTTTTTATATACTTACTTGATAATACTTGTTAATTATACACCTGTAAAAGGCTTATATTAAAACCTTTATTACTATGAATTTTGACCACATTTTTTAACTTTTTCTTTCAAAAGGTACTACACACCAAATCTTTGTCATTGCAAAATATGAATGTTGTAGCCCTTCCCGTTTATTTAGAATCGGCCCAAATATCACGAAAATATCGTATTAAAAACAAGGAAAAATCTTTAAAGTACAATTTCTATAAAAAACATTTCTTTAAATTTTTCTTAAATCATAACATTTATAATTTCAGCGAATTTAATCGTTTTCCATCGATTGGATAAGCCGTTTTCAAAATATCTCTCAAATATCTCATTTAAGAGCGAAAAAATCCTAAAAGTACGATAATTGGATGAGCGGAGCGAACTCTTCAATTTCACTGACCCCCCAAAGAAATTTGTTTGGGTGTTTTTTTATTTTTTTCGTATTTTGTTTGTTGTTTTGGTTTTTGGTTTTTTTCTGTATGTTTGTTCGCTCTCTACCGGGCAAACGGCATATGCGATCTTGATGAAAATTAAAGGGGACCTTTGAAATCTCTGAATTTAGAGGTGTATTGATTTTGGGTACAATCGAATAAATATTTCTCATGCATAACGTACTTAAACGATTTTTTTCGATTTTTGATGCGATATTTTCGTGACATTTGGGCCGATTCTCACCAAACGGGTGAGGCTACAACGTTCATATTATACATGGACATTAAGGTTATGGTGATGCAGTACCTTTTGAAAGAAAAAGTTGAAAGAGTTATCCAGAATCCATAGAAATAAAGTTTTAATATAAGTTTTTACGGTAAATAATAACAATTGACAATTAAGTAACAATAGAAACTTGACAACAATCACCTACAATTAAGGAGGTATGAATAATTCAAGGAGGCAGCATAGCGTCATCAAAATTCAAAACCATAGCCACTTTGAACGACAATGGTGGTCGGCGAAAGCCTCGAACCCAAAGCAAGGTCGTCGGTATTATTAAAGATCACAAAGCTATGAACATTCCAAAACAAATCAAATCGCAGCACATCAACAAAAATTACATTTCCCTTCTTTATTATTCATTCTCATATTGATACAAGAGTAATTATCAATGTTTTAAGTATAATATCAACTGTATCAGTGCAGCCATTTTAACATGGCGGCCGTCGATGGTAGTCGCAATATTGGTCAGCACCAACGAGAAGCAGTAAATACTGCGAAAAACTACATGTTTTGGTAGCCGCCATATTGGTCAGTACCAACAGGAAACAGCAAATACTGCGATCAGGCTGGATCAGACGTTCAAAACGGCCACGTTCGTACAGCCACAACGATAGCGCATGCTGTCTCCTTACATTATTCATACCGCCTTGCCTACAATGTGTGGGCAGCACAGCAAAGCACTCGCAAAACTAAAGACATCCCACGCAAACTAAAAACTTTAAAAAAGCTCATCCATCAACGCTACTGAAAAAAGCGTTTGCGAAGCTTCCTAGTCATAAGAAATATTTGATCGATGGTACCGAAAAAAAGTGGCAAGTATATGTTCAGAGAATTTGACGAATTTGTTAAAATTTTCAAATTCATCAAATACGACAAAATCACAAACTAACCAATATTACAAAATTAAAAAACTTATTAAATATACAATCATATAATTTGAATTTTTTTTTTTCACAAAAGTATGGCAGCAATCTTTAAATTCTCTTACATGATTGCATTCTTATAACTCCTTGATCTAATTCATTGGAGAATCGAATGCTTGGATCGAATATTGTTTCTTCTAGTTAATGGTAGTTAATTGTAGGGCTCAGTCTTAACTCGGCTATTCTTAGCTCGCCTACATCAATTAGTAGTGGTATTTCAGGTGTAATTGCCCTCTTCGAAGAAATACGTATCTACTTTAATTGGTCGTAAGAGGGGTTTTCTTGACTCGCCTACGCCAATGGCAGCGAGCCTTTCAAATGGTTATGCGACCTGACCGGCAAGTTTGAATTGTTCCGAAATTAAACGTTGACAGGGCACTTCCCAGACAGAATTTCGGCCTCCAATATGACACATCTCTCTTCGATGCGCCAGGCAATCATCACCGTCAAGGGGAACTGCCCAACGCGCCCAGTATCAAGTACCCAAATATTAACAATAGGCTACAAAATTTAAAATTACGGCTACAGATTGGTGACACGCCTATTAAGATGCAGTTAAGTACATCCTCAAGGATGTGAGGGTGGAGTGATAATGTAGTAAAGAAAGAGGCTCAAGTGCATACTTGGGAAAGGAACTTTTAAAATTAACGAGTTCCATTTTTCTGTAACATTTTAAGGAGTGCGATCCTTAGTGTTGAGGAACCATTAAGTGATTAAGTTAACATTTTAAGGGATTTTTTAAGAGAGATTTACTTTATTTTATGAGGAACTTGAACATTTTATTGGTAAAAATATAAAAAGAAACTTGAACTTCATAAACATTTTTTATTGATTAATTGAATCTTTTAAAAGTTCTCTTTTACCAAGTATGCTCAAATGTACGCGCACTGTATGAGTGAATGAAGGCTGCAGTTTTTTATGTAATTTTAACTATTTTAAAGTTATTTAAATGTGTTTACTGTTATATCGTTGTCTGTTGCCCTATCTTTCTCGACAAGCGATTATTGACAAAAACATTTTAAGCTTGATATGTTAATAATGAAAATGTAAATATGTGTGTACATAAGTATATTTAAACTAAATATAACCCAATTGTTATTTGAATAATCAGAGTATAAAAAAATGTAAATCTCTTTACAAATATCACACCAGTGTTTCCATCGTCTATGTTCGCTATACCAAAAAATATTTTTATTAAATTTACTTATTATAATCTTGACGTGACTACATCTAGTTTACTTCTTTAAGAGGTATAGTGCTAACTTTTCCCGCCCTTTTCTGGATAGTTACGCTCTTGCGAGGAGCGGGAAGGGAGGGAGATAGGCGTGAACAACTAGTCATCCCCACCGCAACTGAACATGGAGCCGAGGAGGGGTAACGCACCGACAAACAGCGCCTTATCTGATTTATTGCGTGCCCAACTCAACTCCGTCGACGATAGCTCTGTCAAGGTCAAGTTACATTGCCGGCAACGTTATAGTGGATGCATGCGAAGATAAATATCAATCCAGTAGTAATTACTATCCACAAAGTTTTTTCTGGTGTATGGAAATGATTAACATTGTTATAATTTATAATTGTATATTTTACACAGAACGCTACCAAAATTTGTTTTTCTCCGTGACAATGAAATACTTAATTTTATTAGGATTGACAGTTGAATAATGGTTACATGTACAAGTGATGCAATATACAACACAATCAATATAAGTAACGTTATAAAAATATCAACTCTATGTTCTAAACACTAATCATCTCAATACAATACTGGGGGAAATACTCCACGAATCCCGTTTGCGATTAAAACTTATGACTCTAGTTCCATAAGCTATAACGTCATAAACCCATGACAAGAGTATTTATGTTATTCTCTAGGCATCTATGTACAATAAACAGCAAGCAATCAACCTCTTTGTTGTATACAGTGTTCTATCGCATCTATTTATTACATACAGAGGCGGAGGTTCTCTGTTCGAACCCTAGTGTTTGTTGTTCATTCAAATGCGTTCAAATGTTTCACTTTAATTCAATTAAACGCTAACATTGCGTAATATATTATTTACACAATCACTCTTTGGGATATAAAAGGCAGAGGGTGCAGCCACAAGCGGCCCAGTCCTCAGAGACGTTTTTTGAATACCGTCCATGTCCATTATTTCCCGATTTACGAGGTAGCAACTGCGGCGTCGCGAGCGTGACACGTGTTCTTAAAAGTAGGTATATGAGGGTGTTGGATTCATGATACACTCGTAATTAGCATGGGTAGGTAAAGGAGCCTACTTATAAACATCTACGAGTTGGACAATAACCAGTAAACACAGCACAGCCATACATAACGCATCAAAAATATCCCCGCGTCTGAGGAAGAGAGCCACTTTAAAAAAATGTAGGCATAATCACTTTTTTGGAGTGTTTTTTATTTAATATATCTTGCGGTCTAAACATCTTTTTTTGATCATGTAATTATATATAATGTCTATCGTATTCAGATATGAAGTGAATTTAATTACTTTAGAGCAAGGCACTCACACTCAAATGTGTAAGTTATTATATGCTTTATGCTACGTGCTCACGTCCATGCAAAATATATAGGCCTACCTCAGAACGTTATTCCTAGTAAACAAAGTTATTTTTTACACACAACAAAGATAAATAGAACGTATTTTCACATAAGGATTTCCACATTCAACAGAAATATTAATTGTCAATAAATTATACCGGATACACAAGATAACAATCAATAAAAAAAGTAGTGGTCGTTTGAGACTCCGGATACATATAGGCTAAAATACATTGCAAATATCGCAAACAAAACCACGAAAAAAACTCTTAGTTTAGAAATGCGTCACGCATATAGGCATGTGCTATACTCGTGAGTTAGGATTTTTACACATTAGTTACATTAGAGAATTCTTATTTACACATGTGCACATATAGAATGAGGTACATTGAGTTCAACTATATATGCACTTTCACGTACACTCGCGACGAAATACGTTAGTAATGTGATGTCTGACATACTTTACACGCTCGCCTCTAGTGTCTACTATAACAAATAAACGCAGGTCCCAATAATGATATATTAAAAAAACGGGGGAAAACTAAAAGGTAAGTGTGATCATGTTCAAGTTTCATTTGTTTTGTTTCTTGAATTCTTGGGCCACACTGTGAAAGTGGAATTCACACGCAATGAAGAGATGAGCTGCATTGCAAAACTACGTTGTAGGTTTTTTACTTAGATGATTTTGTCTTTGATTCAGATTGCTTGGTGACTGTGACTTTCTTTTTGGATTTGTTGCCAGCTTGCTTCTGGGCTTCTATTATATAGGCCGGGTCAATGATATCTTCCTTCGACAGTCTTTTTCCGAATTGTGGGTGATCAATTCCGGGCACAATTGCATGAACAGCTTTTGGCAAATTAAAGGAAAATGGAAATCACTAATTCGAAGTATAAGGTTTCAAGGTTAATCGAGACGATTGGTACATTGGAAGAATAACAAACCCTACGGTGCAGGGAATTAAGGCATATTTTTAGTAATCATAATAACTCAATACATTTTAACTTACTTACCCAAGCAATGATTAGGATACTTTACCCAGAACAATATTAAAACGTAATTTTTTTTTAAATGATCTGAACAATTCTTGGAAACATCAAGGTTCATAAGTGACCATGTGATATTATAATATGCCTCCCACTGTCAGGGGAAAATGGGCTATGCACGAGAAATAAGAATTAAATTATATCAGAGAAAACAACAGAATGAATTATATTCGGATGATTCTCCCTGTAGTTCGTAAAGTATACGGAAGAACTGCAATTGAAACGCTCAGCGTGGTGTTTAATCGCGACCAAGCACCTATGCATGATATCATTATCGTACTGGTAATCAAAACAATTGTTACAATGCCGGATTTAAAAAATATACAAATCATAATTGCAAGCAACGAGAGTCTTCCCACACAGTCAAAGATCTCATTTCAGTGACGAACCGACGACGCCATCGATTGACGAAATAATCGGACATTTGAAATAGTAGTTCACAGATGTCCACGATTCATTCGCGGATGAGTCAGCGTAGATATAACTACTTCGGAACAACCATTTACAACTTGTTATGTGCTTCGTTGCTAAGACGGTTTCAAAGCCACACTCAGTGCAGTGGATGTAATGCGATACCCTGCCTATAGATTATGGGTTGATTCAAGTCGGGAATCGAACCAGCGACCTTCTGCTATATGGAAGCGGGGACGCTATCTTTAGACAAACAAGACACAAACATTACCACTTAGAAGACTTGCTTGCCCCCATGCAGATTAATGAAATGAAATATTCTGAATAATAGGTTAAGACGCCTGTCTGGAAATCCGTGGTTCGATTCCCGGTTGGGGCGGACTTTTTTAGTTTCTGAATTGTAGTAAATAATAATAATAATAATAATAATAATTCAACCATTACGTAGTGCATGGGTGATGTCTGTCCTATGGATATGACCTGTCGAAAGGCCCGCCTACCGTGCGTTAGCAAACGATGTTATTTTCTTTATCGTGCTGAAAGAACGCTCTAGCGCTATCTAAAAATAGAATAAAGGTTCAGATATAATATAGAAACATAGACTTATCGTAAACAATATTTGCTTAGTTCTTTCAACGCGGGTAATTATGAAGATTGGTTGAATGGGAGCATCACAAACCTTGCATTGCGGAGAATCAAAATTATAATCTACTAATTAAAGAACGCGATAAACATAATATTTATGCAGTTTCAAATTCTGATATCGTCCGTGGTCGCACATATTGTAATAGTATAGGGACGCTGGCGAATTACACTAGGAGGACGCGGATTCGAATCCCGCACAAGGCATACGGTAGGTTATCTTATCTGTAATAATTGTTCTTCACTCTCGTCTATCACCACTCTTATTCCGAATAGCTAATGGTAATAAAAGTGACGTTGAGCAACAATAATCACAATTAATTTCTGATAGCGAATATTATAGAATTCTCACGACAGCGATGTAAAAAGCTGTAAGCAAACCTCAAAATAACAGATTGTGATTATGTAATCTGATGACAAGCACATCCGGTGTCCAGATCCCGCCCACATTACCTCCCCTACTTGTTTCGAAGCAGACACGATCGAATTTCACTAGAGAGCGCCACCAAATGGAGCCAAAAGTGTGCTTTGCAAGGCGTTCGTACTTTTCAAACTACGTCTACATTTTTCGTCCGATTTCAAATATGTTTTTTTTTTATTTTACTCAGAAATGAACCGTTATTCTACGTACATGGCCGGATTTCCCAAATTTACTCCCCTTTGGTCACACAAGAGCAGTAAACTTTGACCGGAAATGAACATTTTCTATGGACTTTGAGGACTCGTGGGGGAAATGTTATGACAAAATGAACAAAAGGGCTATGTACGAGAAATGATATTTAGTTATCTATCAGAGGAAAAAAACAGAATGAAAAAATAATGATTTCCCTGTCCGTAGTTTGAAAAGTACGAAAGTACTGCACATGGCACGATCGGAGTGGTCTTTAAATCGCACCCAAGCCTCTTAAGTCAAGGCGTAAGTCACAATAAGATAATGGATTACATAACCATATATTCTTATTATTTCATAACATTTAAGATAATATTTTCTTGTATGAATATACCATTGCACTTTAAGACAACCTTGTATCATATAAATTATATATAGAAAGGCACAAAGTGAGTAACGTTTCGAGCAAAATTCTGTCTGGGAAGTGCCCTGTCAACGTTAAATTTCGGAACAATTCAAACTTGCCAGTCTCGCATAACCATTTGTAAGGCTCGCTGCCATTGGCGTAGGCGAGTCAAGAAAACCCCTCCCTACGACCAATTAAAGTAGATAAGTGATTCTTGGAAGCGGGCAATTACACCTGAAATACCACTAATAATTGATGTAGGCGAGCTAAGAATAGCCGAGTTAAGAACGTACCATGTAGTAGTGGTTATAATTTCTTAGATAAGTTTTGAATGTAGTTCTATTGTTATAATCTATTAGGCTACTCAAATAATTTGGCAAACTTCCGTGTCCTACATTTATTAGGCTACTCAAATAACTTGGCAAACTTCCGTGTCCTACATTTATTAGGCTACTCAAATAACTTGGCAAACTTCCGTGTCCACATTTATTAGGCTACTCAAATAACTTGGCAAACTTCCGTGTCCTACATGTATGCGGCAACTCAAATAACTTGGCAAACTTCCGTGTTCTAACTTATAAATAAAAACTAAAACATTCAATCCAATTCTTTGTTTTACTGATAACATCTTGATGAGAGCCAACTACTTGAAACTAAAATACGTTTCCATGTTTGTCGACAAGACTCGTGTGTTGGCCTACTCGCGCGTAACCTGTGACAGACGTCAACGTACTTAACTTTTCTGGAAATAAAGTTTGTTGACTGTTGTACTTCATAAACATTGTTTACTAACAGATTGGAAAATATCAAGATAAGGCCTTCGAATACGTTAAGTCTCTTTAAGCCCGGACGAGTTTGTCTTCTAAAGCCCGTTGCGCAACGTGCTGTCGCAAAGTCGTCGATCTCAGGGGCTTAGAAGGCGACAAAATGGTAAAGAGGCTTAACCTTTTCTAGAGTACGGCCGTAATATAACGTCCGCGCACTTTACTTAAAAAAAAAAAAATTTAAAAAATTTAAACATTTTTTCCATTTTTCGATTTTTTTTTTTTTTTACTTGAATATCGAACTCTTCATCAATGAAATCATCTTCGGAATTTAAATGTATATTTCTAGTTTTATAGGCCAAGAAAAATTATCTGTAAAAAAATGTTTAAAAAAAACCACTCCTGGAAAGGTTAAGATTGAAAAAGTAATTACCAACAACGGAAAGCATTTCTCCCTATAGTATATTTCCCCTTTATGTGCCTGATGATGGTAATACAATGGCGGATGAAATGGTTTTTGCAGTTTGGAGAGTAATTCGTTCATGAGAATAGATAATAGACAAAAAGTACCAAGTGTACATAAATGACAGCAAAGACTTTTTATAGTAAGCCTGATGGATACGTTTAAACATGGAAATTGACATTATCTCATGGCATTCGACAAAACGTTTTGTGCGATTTTTTAAATTCATTAATGGTACTTCAAAATATAGCACATTTAAGATTCCATATCAGAGTATCCTTATGTCCGGTAGAGCTTACAAACAGACAAAACCCTAATTAAAATAAATATAATATTATAACGAGGAAAAACCTATGAATATAAAAAAAAGTGTGGTTTGTTTGTCTTGTGGCAAGAGGCTCAGCTTCCAATGCAGAAGGTACTGGATTCGATTTCCGTTTTAGGCAGACGATTTTTAACTAGTGATTTGAACTAAAGTTGATCCGTTCTTGGCTTAGGTATGTGTCAACGGCGACTTAGGAGCAATCCTAGAAACGAGGCACATAATAAAACGAAGTAGAATGTGACGAATCGTGTTAATGTGGCGATACCAGCAGCAAAACATCGTGTCCAGCTTGATTGATCGGTGTTTCCTTCTTAAATATACGGGTCTCTAGTTGGTCATCGTTCGCTCGTCGATGTTTCGGCGTCTACGTGGTTGGCTTGGTCGGATTTAACTTAAATGTCCCCCACTGAAAATCAGTTGTGTGACTGTGTGAGAAGACTCTAAATTCGATTTATTTTTTACTGTAAAAAACCGCCAGTGTTGGCTCGAGCGATAAACGCGCGATTTTGATTCTAAAGGTTTTGGGTCCTAATCCCGTCGAAGCCGACAATCCCGACTCAAGGTTTTTCCGTGGTTTTCTTCAGTCGTTGATGCGAATGTAAGGGATAGAGTTCTCTTATAATAAGCCCTCGGACAACCCTTCACGATTGTCCAATATACCTAGTTGAAGATGGGCATAAGTTGCACCCTGGGCACTGGGCAGTGGGCAGGCATCCCACAGAAATCATAGTATTAATTAATTGCATTAAATATCCTTTTTGAATTGTAACCAAAATGATAGTGTTCTAATACATTGTTGTAATATAAGTATTTCAAATATTTACTTCGATTGTTAGTTCATTGTTGTGTCTGCATCAATGTAAGAAGATTTTTTTAGTAGTCCTCCTTTGCAAATCAGTTTTTTTAACTAAATAGGATAGACGTTAATTAAAGAAAGAAAGAAAGAAAGAAAGAAAGAAAGAAAGGAAGAAAGAAAGAAAGAAAGAAAGAAAGAAAGAAAAGAAAGAAAAGAAAGAAAAGAAAGGAATGAACAAGAATGATTTGATTTCCAAAATTCAGCGTGAGCTATCGGGAAATTATCAAAGCTGCCTAATTATTATTTATCTTTATCAAGATCATCATACAAAACATTGCTTGTCATAGGTAGACTCACCAGAGCTTGGAGTGTCCCCATGGACCAGCGCGAACATCCCCACAACCAACGCTACGACCAACAGCTTCATAGCTATAATATAACGTCACGTAAACAGGAACGCGAGGTGAAAGGTTTGAAGATTCAAACTCAACAGCAGACGTCGGCGTGGCCAGGGTTCGTATTTATGGGCGAGACGCGCGCGGCCGCCATCTTGGATAAAACCCACGGCCTCGGGAAAACTCGATTCTGCTTATGGATCTAATGTTCACTGGTATCGTCGTAAATTTCTTGTGAAATAAGAGTATGTACGATTTGATTCCTTACAAACATTGGGGTAATGCGAAGTGCTTTTATCTGAGTTATTAATTCTCATCCTCCCCATCAGAGAAATATTTAATTTGCAAAAAAGCTACATATTTATCTGACTGTTTAGAATTTGTTTTAATGTAGATACGCCGACGCACATTGGTTTTTTGGTTAATCAATATGAAAACAAATCCTTAGCCTAGAGATTTAAAGTTAGCTCTTTTTTTTAAATAAAAGCTTTTGTAAAGGGTGTGAAGAGACTCAGAAAAAAGCAATACCGGGCCGCACTTAGCACTGCCACAATGTGTGTTAGAAAACTAGTCGTAAATACTCTGAGTCTACAAGAAAGATACTACAAAACCAGCCAACATATATAAGCAATTCAGAAACACTTCCGAAGAGTCTTAAACGTGTGTTAAGTGGTTAACAGTATGCATGGATATTGCTTATTATTCCTGAATTCTTTATCACAATCCACTGCCTCCCAGACATATCAACTATCCCTCCATGAGCCCAATGTTGATTGTTGACCTGTCAGCCTCCATAAATAACCACTGAAACGATCTATGGCGCTAGTGAACATACTCGAGCGTATTTCATCAATGTAATTCTGAATCTGAACCTAGTAAACACACTCCATGCGACTCTTGTCTGATTGATTTGTTTGTGTCGCCAGAGCAGCATAATCACCTGACCCAACGTTCTACGACCCTGATACATTGCTGTTAGTTACTGACAATATTATCTCGCCTGTATGTAATACAGGAACCTGGTCCTAGTTAACACAATCCATGCGACGTAGTTTTGAAATGTTTGTATCGCCAGAGCACGCAGCAACGTTCTGTGACCCCGTTAAATTGTTGTTAGTCACTTTGCTCAATATTTTCTCATTGTAGTAGACTAGGGAAACGCCAAAGTCGTTGTTAAACGAGTGAGTGAGCCATTTGTTTAGTACATATGACAAACCAAAACAAATGCTAGCAATATTTTTTTAAATCACATTTTTAATCGTTTAAATCGCAATGGATCTAGCTGATTTGGTTCACCACAGTGTATACGAGTATTTTTGCGTTTCTGTTCTATTTTGGCCCAGTGGCGTGCAGCCAATGTAGAAGACGGATCATCCTGCTCCACCTTGAAATTGGGTGGGTGTACTCCTCCACCACCACCCCTCACTAGCAAGGACTGGGTGGTGGTTGTGTATGAAATAAAATCTGTGATAATATCACACTGAGTAAAACTGGGAAATATATTCTTTTACTCTGTTGTATTGACTATTAGAGGGGCTAAAAACTCAAAACAATATCTTTTACCACGTGATCTATAGCACAATACTACACTTAAATGACAGTTTAAAAAATTATAGCTTGTAACTGTGATTTAACAAGATTTTTTTAATTTTTTTGATCCAGAAATTTGCGAAAATTGGTGTTTTGGGAAATTTCTAAAATCGGCTTTTTAAATACTAGAGCATAGTACCAATCTAAAATGCCACTTTATAACTTCGTATCTTGAAACTGTGACCCAATATACCCTCAAACACGCAAAAATATGCATTCCAAAATCACACCCCATCTTGGTAATCAACATATTTTGACCGAACTACTTGCTTATATTACAAAACAAAATATAGAGAATTTACAGATAAGGCTGTTGAGTACGTCAATAATGTCCAATATTTTTTGGATCAAAATCCTCCAAGGTCACGGGGCATAAAGATCGTCCCCATGTTATTTCTTATGGGAGATTTTTGCCGATGGGACCTAGCTCGAATAATGTCATGTTTGACAATTTTTTGGGAGGTCATGGGGACTGCATAGGTATACTGCCTATAATAAGGGTACACCCTGAATAATCTTAGTCATGTTTATTGTTCATTACTTACATGAATACAGGTACAATCGTCTAGGCCCTTGCCTAGCATAATGTGCTCTCACCTCGCATGCCTATTTCCAACAGACAGACAGATAGACAGTCCCCTCGTCTCTAGGCCACTCACCGCCTTCTAGCCTGCGCATCCGGTGCATGTGCAGGCAACATAATTATAATTTGGTCAATTGGTCAATTCGCACCCTGGTTTGCAGGAACTTGATTTGGATGTGTGCTCAGAGTCTTCATAAAGTCCCGAACCATCAAAGTGTAATCCCTAATGTCTAGGTGAGGGTGTATGGATGCTGCCACTAGCACGTCACAACTTCTTCAGCCTCCTCTTCATCTGACAAACTCTTCCATATCCTGCTACTTCTTTACCAAATCTCTCTATTTCTTCCGAACTTACCAATTCTACCTCCCCCAAGACACGTCACCAAAGCGTGCAAAATAAAAAAAATTGAATGCCTCAAACACAAACAGTATTGAAAATAGACTCTTCTTTTTCAGAAAATCCTTCAAGCCTTAGACTTATGTGCGACAAAAAACTAGATCTAGACGCATCCCCATTGAGGTTTAATTTAATGGTAACAAAGCAAACAGCAGCGCCACTTGAAGCCAGTTGTTTTCAGACTTTTTTAAAACTACATTCCAACAGCCCATCCCGAAAGACCAACCCCTGCCACCATTTCCTGACGTATCTTCGGAGAGTTTATGCCATTTCAAGATATCACGTCGAGAGGTCGAAGAGTGCTTGAAGAGATTTGAACACATGAAAATCTCCCGGACCTGATAAGATTTCACTGAATGTAATTAAACATTGTAGACGTTCGCTTGCTGAGCCTCTCTCAATTATTTTCAATGCTTCTATAAATAGTGGAGTCTTCCCTACTAGATGGAAGCATGGAATAATAACACCTGTTCATAAAAAAGGAAGTAAGCACAATGTTACAAATAACAGACACATTTTATTACTCTCTACATTTTCTAAAGTTTTTGAGAGAATAATTCATAATCGACTCTACAATCATCGAAAGAAGTACATTGTCCCCGAGCAGCACGGCTTTGTAAAGCAACGTTCTACTGTCACAAACCTTGCTACATTTATTGGATGAGCGTAGCGAGCGTAGCGAGCGAAGCGAAGATTCCAATTTACTACACTGGAGAAAAAAATCCGGAATGTTTTTTTTTTTTCTTTCTTTCTGTATTTTTGTGTGTCTGTTAACACGATTCCGGCTAAACCGATACTCCGATTGCGATGAAATTTCATGGAGGCCTTCGAAATCTCTGAACTTAGAACTGCCACGTTTTTTAGCGCAATCGGGAAATTTTTTCTCATAAAAAACGCAATTTTACGATTTTTTTCGATTTTTAAAACGTTTCTTCGACTCATAACACCTACATGCTTTATCCGATTGTAATGATTTTTTCACAGAACCATAATTTTATGAATTAAGATATTCGTGCGAAATTTGAGCGTAATCGAAAAATTATTTCTCATGAAAATCGAAATTTTACGGGTTTTTCTTTTTTAAAACAATTCTTTGACTTATTTCACCTACATGCTTTATCCTATTGTAATTATTTTTTCACAGAACCTTAATTTCATGAATCAATAAATTCGTGTTAAATTTGAGCGCAATCTAATTTTTATTTCTTATGAAAATTGCAATTTTACGATTTTTTTTCTTTTTTAAAATTACGATTAATTAACAAAAATTAAGTTATTTTTTTATTTAATTTAATTTAATTTAAAAAAAATCTTCGACTAAGTAATGATTTTTTCACAGAAAACCAGAAAATCCGCGTAACACATGGCAGCTCAATCAATGCACCAATTACGCTCATCCAGCAACGCGGCGGGACTTAAGCGTTTTCCTAGTAAGTGATATTGCTCTTCACTTTAACAACAAGTAGATGCGGTCTACACAGATTTCAGCAAGGCTTTTGATAGCGTTGACCATGCACTGCTTCTCCACAAACTTGAAGGTTATGGTATTCAGGGTCAAGTTCTCTCACTGCTGGCAAACTACCTCACAGGTCGAACGCAGTGTGTTGTTATTGATTACTCAAACTCCAGTTCTGAGCATGTCACGTCTGGGGTGCCCCAGGGGTCTTTAATGTTCACTATGAATGTGAATGACATACCTGCGTGTTTTCCATCGAGATAGTGTCTTCTATACGCTGACGACTATAAAGTTTATAAGCCCATCAACAAAGCTAATGACTGCAATGCTCTTCAGTTAGAGCTTGATAATTTTGCCAATTGGTGTACAACATGGAGACTTTACCTCAATGTTGATAAATGTAACGTGGTCACATAAACAAACAAGAAGAAAAATTCTGTACGATATCAATACATCATTGAAGGTGCTGCACTAAAAATTGCTGATCCCATCAGAGACCAAGGTGTACAGATGTCCTCTGATCCTTCTTTTAATGATCACCTTAGCGTCGTTTCCAAAAAACACTGAGAATTCTTGGTATTTTCAAACGAAATTGTGCCTCTAACTTCTCACCCAGAACTACAAGAAAGCTGTATGTATCCTTGATTCGACCCCACTTTGACTACGCCAGTGTTGTGTGGAATCCACATCACGTCACCAAAATTAAGCAAGTTGAACGTATTCAATACAAATTTGTAAGTTTTCTTAGTTATCAAAATAATATAAATTATCACCGATCACATTATGCTACACTATGTCAACAACAATCAATTCCAACAATAGAAAGTCGTCGTAATGCAACCGACGTAATTTTTCTTTACAAACTTTTCCATAACTTCATCTTGAAGTAGGTCCTACTTCAAGATATAAACTTCCATATTCCTTCAAAATTTACAAGAAATTACATACCCTTCATAATTCCATGAGCTCGTATTGATGTTTTTAAATTTTCCCCCATTAACCGAATACAAGACACCCACAACAAATTATTAGCTATTAATCCAGAAATTGACATCAACCACATGAAATTTCAATTTTTTAAAGCAGCTGTTTATGCCAGTTTACCAACATGACTCATCACTATTGTCACCTTATCAACTTTTCACCAGTTTTGTATTTTATAACCTCATATTTTTTTCTTTATTCATCTTGGGCTTTAAGCCGTTTTTTATATATATTCTTTTGTTTTTCAATTTTTTCTTGTTTGTATTTGTTGTAACATTATAATTTTGTAGTACTTGTTCATATAGGTATTAAATGATTTGTATGTGTAACGTATTTGTATTATTTTGAATAGTATATTTTTGAATTGTATAGTTTTAGATACCAATCACTTGTGGGTTTTGATACCTGTTGTTAGAGGTAAACACATTTTTTTAAATGACCTAACGGTTGACGCACCCTTAATCCAAATAAACAACAACAAAAAAATCTCCTTTTCCTCTATGCTTTGTTTAATTTGTTTAAACCACCTAGCTCTTTGTCTTCCATTTCCCCCCCCCCCCCCCCTTCTAACCTTGCAAACTCTCTTATTGGCATTCTTTTTTGCTTCCATTCTTTTAATATTGTGTCCAAAACATCTGAGCCACTCTCTTCCAATACGCCTGCACCTCAAACTTTGAACACCATCTATTTCAGTTACACCCAACCCAACACACTTTTCAGGAATTTCATTTCTAAAACAACTAAATAACTTTCGCCTTGTATTCCCAGAGACCAAGTCGTTAAGCATAGGCCTACTTCATTGTTGGGATGAAATATAATTTGAAAAGTAGCTACTTGCATTTTTTTGGGCATATCCTTATTCCAAAAAAGTTTACTTACAGATTGATAGAAATCTTCTGCTGGGTTAACCCTTCTTTATATCTCTTGATCAAGTTTTGTATTGCTTTACCTTACATACAAGCATAAAATATAACAAATACATATTATGTTAACAATTAAAACCAGGAAGCTTCGCAAACGCTTTTTCAGGCGCGTTGTTGGATGAGCGTAATTGGTGCATTAAGCTGCCATGTGTTATGCGGATTTTCTGTTGTTCTGTGAAAAAATCATTACTAAGTTGATTTTTTTTTTATTTAATTAAATTAAATAAAAAATTAACGTAAATTTTGTTAATTTTTATTAATCGTAATTTAAAAAAAGAAAAAGATGTAAAATTGCAAATTTCAAAGGAAATAATTATTCGATTGCGCTTTAATTAAACACGAATATATAAATTCACAAAATAAAGGTTCTGTGAAAAAATCATTAAAAATAGGATAAAGCATGTAGGTGTTATTCGTCAAAGAACACTGTTTAAAAAAAGAAAAACCGTAAAACTTCGATATTCATGACAAATATTTTTTGTTTGCGCTCAAATTTCACACGAATATCTTAATTTTATAAAATAAGGTTCTGTGAAAAAAAACATTAAAATCGAATGAAGCATGTGGGTGTTATAAGTCAAAGAAAAATTGCGATTTTCATGAAAAATAATTTTCCGATTGCATTCAAAAACGTGGCAGTTGTTAAGTTCGAGATTTCGAAGGCCTCCAGAAAGTTTCATCGCAATTAGAGTATCGGTTTAGCCGGAATCGTGCTGAACAAACAAAAACAATACAGAAAAAAAAGAAAAAAAAAACATTCCGGATTTTTGCTCCAGTGTAGTGAAATTGAGGTCTCCGCTTCACTCGCTACGCTCGCTACGCTCATCCAATAAAGCAAACCGTTGACGATGCGTGGAGATTGCACCCAGCCCTTTCAAAAAACGTTTATAAAACAAAATAAATTTCAATAATAGGCGAATAAGATTCAAAGAGAGAAACTTAAGTATAGGAAATATGAAATGTATTATCGTTGAGTGACTAGTTTATTAGTCACTCAGCGGTATTATCATTTCAAAGAACAACATTTCGTGATAACTATTTATTTTTTACTCAAATATTTTGCTTTACTGTATTAATCAAACAAGTTATTTTGTCCGTGGACAACATCCAGAAATGTTTTCTTATACATAATTTAATCATGAAATTATTCACAAATTTGTATACAAGAGTTGATGCCCTTTTTTGATTGATTAAGTTAAACGATAACTCAAAACTCAAAATCGAATATTCCACGCTGAAACACACCACTTGTGTTCAGTTCGTGTAGAAAACCGATTAGTTTGATAGTTAAATAATATATTATATAACATAAAACATATGTAGGCAATACGATTTCCGTTTATAGATAACATGACAACTATTTAAATGGCGGAAATCGTTATGCTTTGCGTCAACAACAAAGCAACATCAGTAAAATGAGGGAGTACATTAATTTCCATCCGACGAGGTTGAATCTGATAGTCTCGTTTCTGTCACGTTTTCAGCAATTTAAATTTTATACCTTTTATGTTTTTGACGTATATACAACAATTCTCCTTTTAATGTTTCCTGCAATGAGAATTCAAACGACTGTTTCACAGTTGGATGATTTGTAGCACGGATTGTGTGGGAATGTGCTAACCTTGGTGTTGTTGGATGAGCGAAGCAAAGACTTCAATTTCAATGTCCCCTCAAAAAATTTAGCTCCAATGTTTTTTCTTTTTTTCTGTCTGTTTGTTCGCTCTTTACCGGGCAAACAGCATATGCGATCTTGATGAAAATTAAAAGGGAACTTTGAAATCTCTGAACTTAGACCTGCCACGTTTTTGGGTACAATTGAAGAAATATTTCTAATAAATATCGTACTTTTACGACTTTTTCGATTTTAGTTCGATATTTTCGTGACATTTGGGCCGATTCTGACTGAACAGGTGGGGCAACAAAGTTCATATTTTACATGTTTATTATGGTTATGGTGATTAGACGAGTGAGCGCAGCGAAACGAAGTCTATAACGCTACTCGATCGGGTTTCGTCGTGACTAATGTGTCTGTTAAATCTGTATGTCTGTCTGTCCGGGCTCATACGGCCGAACGGCCAAATAGATTGAGCTGAAATTTTTAACAGACAGCCTGTACGAGTTTACTGAGAACTGCTAACAAAATGAGCACAATCCATTGTGATTTAAACCTACAAGAAATAATAAATCGAAATCGGCTGCCAATGTTTAGAAATTAATTTAACAACAAAAGATTTGATTTTGAAAAAATAGTTCTTGTTTGTTATTTGTCAGGCTGTGAAATGCCGTGCCCATGCAAGGTTTATCGAATCTGTCACGCTCAAGGTACTTCCAAATTTCACTCGGAGATTGAGTAAACCTTGCAATCTTTACACGTATTTAATACTGGCCATGTTTTTTTATAGTATTGTCACAGATGATGGGCTACACTCCGCTATATGCATTTCAAAACCTGTTTTAATAATTTTAAAATAGAATCTAGAAAATTTCAAAATCTTTCCCGTACCGCGGATTGAACCCACGTCTCCCATATTTTCGGCTAAAGGGCGCCTTAGCCAAATAGACTAGGAAAACGTCAAAACTCGTTGTTAAACGACCCCAACAACAGCGGCGCAGGCGCAAATTAAAGGGAAATTCATGTTTTTAGAGTGCGTTTTTATGCGTTTTTTTAACAAAGTTGTGGGCTGCATGCATACCAAAATAATGTAGTCTTTGGGGTGTTGTGTTTTTAGACGCTAAAAATACCTTCAAACCGCTAGAGGGCACAAAACAAAAACGAATACAATATTTTCCAAACAGGGTGAAATACTTGTTTTTTACGAAGTTTTTTTTTGCGGGGCCCCCTAAAGGCCTGGGTCAGCCCGCAGTTGTGGGCCTTGCGGTTGCCTAATTCCGCCACTGAACTTGACAACAATCTCCTGCAATACGTTTAAAATGCACTTGCAAAAGTAAAGAGATCCCACGCATACTAAAAACTTACAAAAAAGCTCATCCATCAACGTGACTAAAAAAAGCGTTCGCGAGGCGGCCTAGTTATGGAGTCATGTGATATAGCACTTTCAATTATTAATTATCGAAAATAAACAAAAAATAAATTCATTTTTCTAGAATTAAAAATCTGTCAAAATGGTAATTTTTTTTTTTTTTTTTTTAAATAAGTGCGCATTTTCTGATTGATTTATGATAAATATTAAAAATCTGATATAATGTGAGAGTGAAGATGTTTTTATCAATTATGCCAAGTTGTATTCAGATGTAATGATTTCCTGGCTTCAGGAATTTGGAACGCGGCGACCATGTAAAAGTACATTTTACACTATAAAAAGAGAATGAAATTCGAAATCCTTCCCGTAAGAAATACCGAAAAAATGGGGTTGAGAGTATCAGTAAAGTTTACCTTACAGATCCTATATATATATACAGTAGAAAAGAACGACTTGATTATCACGAGATCAGAAGTTTTGATTACGATTTATGTTGATGATTTTTGTAGATAAATTAATGTCTCTGCACTAATGAACTAAGGTTATTCAAGACTCTTGATTCTTGATTAGGTGCATTAAGCCCAATTTGGCATATGCTAGAGTTACATACTGTGATACTTTAAATGTATGTCTTTGTTGAGAGAATTCGTTTTTGTATTAGTTTCCTATGTATCTAGACTTATAGTTGGCGATGAATGGTGATATATGATTATGAACAGGCGCGTAGGAACGTTTTAAATAAAAAATAAATTATATTTAGAGTCTACCCACTCAGTTATATAACTGATTTTCAGTGGGGGACTTTAAATCAAAGCGACCAAGCCAACCCTGCAGGCCCCGACGCAATCGACGAGTGAGCGATAACCAACCAAAGATCGATATTTTTAATAGGAAATATATAGCAATCAGTGGTATGGACAGTGCGAACACCCGCGAATCAACGCCAGAATCAACAAGGCCGATTCAGAACAACTCTGAAATTTATTATGTGCTTCGTTGCTAGGACGGCTCCAAAGTCACCGTTTACAAACTCCTAAGACAAGAACTGATGGACTGAAGTCCAAATCAGAAGTTAAAAAACTTCTGACTTTAGCGGGAATCGAACCCTGGACCTTCTGCATTGGAAGCAGATACGCTAACCACAAGACCAACGAGCCACACACAAGACCAACGAGCCACGCAGCAAAGCAGCCAAGCCGCGGTGCGCTACACACTCAAGCACCTTATACACCAAGCAGAGTTGGGGTGATTTCGAGGTGTTACCCAGCCGTCATGTAACGTAATGTGAACTTGAAAACTATCACAATCGAGGGGATTTAGGTACCTGACAACACATGCCAAATTTTATTGGGGTACGATTATTCCTTCTTGGTGAAAAAATGGCTTGAAACATGCTCAAAATCACTTTAAGGATGTTAGCTACTGCCTACTACTGCCTACTACTGCCTACTACTGCTAACATCTAATACGTCGGCCCGCGATTCTGACCAGACGGGTGGGACTACAATGTTCATATTTTACATGGACATTAAGGTTATAGAAATATAGTCTCTTTTGAAAAAAAAAGTTGAAAAAGTTTGTTGGAAGGCTTCCAAATAAAAAAAAAGTTTGAAAGTTGGGGGTGTGGAGGGGGGGAGGGGCAAATCCATTATCAGATTTTGCAGGCGGAAGCTGGAGTCTGGAGCAAAGCCCCAGCTCCCGGAGTCCCTTGCGCCGAAGGTGAAAGAAATCTACATACTTCAGTTATTTCGTCATGTTTTAACTGCACTCGGACTCTTGTTTACAACAACTATCTGCGACATAAAATTCAAAAAATGAACGTGATGTGGCCCATTTTAGTAAATTTTCAATCTTATTTTTTATGTAATGACGAAGCATACAGGCAAACATATTCGTTTCACCAAGGTGACTGTCGAATTGTAAATGTGAATGTGCATATTATTTACTATGGAAGTTCTGAGATTAATAATTAATACACGTTGATTTCGCTCCCCCTTCCCCTCCCCCCGGCTCGTTCTCCACTGATGAAAGACGATTACAATTAATAAAACATTTGTATTATTCGGGATTCGAACCCCGATCTCTTTCAGCCACCACGGTGTACCAAGGACGACTGAGTCATTAAAAAAGTATAATATAACACAAAAATTGTTGGAGCATGTAAATCCTATTCAATGTAAACCATCCGGCATTTCCCATTCAAACCCTCGTTGCTCTTTTGACGTGTCCCAAACACTCAAATTATAGTCTTCAAAATGGCTTTAATACTATTTTATTAAAAAAAGTTTTATGGACAAAATATTAATAATGCTTCGTTTTCGTTTAAACACTGTCTGTTTATCATACTGGTTTCAGTTTAACATAGCATCTCTCGAAGTCGGGGACCTGTAACTGAAACGTATCTCGCCAGTATTTCGACCAGCAAAACACCTACCATGCAAAGTAGCGTCTATCGGTTTGGAGTGTTCTTTCTTCTTTACTCCATTGTGCAGGTGATTCTATAAAATAGTTCCTTAAACTGTGCAATGGTATTGCTAACAATAATAATTTACTAAAATGATTGAGAAACTATGTTTTATCAGAAACTTTAATTATCATAAAAGTAAACTTGGTGTGAATAATGAATTATAATAAAATTATGATTTTGAAGTATTATTTATTCAATTTTCAATTGCTTGTAGGAAGACAGATTTATTTGATCACACTCGAGTAATTTTGTTATTCTTAACGTGATAATTACGACTGATTTTCCCGAAAAAGTTTTATCTTATATTTATCCGGAAAAATTTGCTATGATTTACGATTTGAACTTATTTTGGTGTAAAGCACACGGTTCATAAATAAGCGGAATAATGAAAAAAGTTCACAATTAAGACTCCCCGATTTTTGCTTTTAGACAAATTTCTGTCCGGTCGGCACCACAGGTGTTAGAAATTTTGATCAGTTCTCACAAAATTGTAAAAAAAGGGCTCTATTTTAACACATTTCTAAAATTGGTTTTAAAATAATTTATAAAACAAATTAGTGTTCACGAATTTTGATTGTGTTAAAAAGTCCAAAATTGACTGTATTCGTGATGTTTTTTTGGCTAATAAACCCTTAATAGGGCAAAAGAGAAAAGGACCCAAAATTTTGATTTCTAGCTTCACAATTTGAAAATCGTATTTTTTAAAGATTTTTTTCCTTGATATTTTAGGAATAAAATATTGATTTTGGATTCCAAATCGACATCAAAGTTGAAAAAAAATCCAAATATGGATTTAATTTTCAAAAATTAGATTTTGTTTGCAATTTTTCATTTTTTGTTCATTTTTTGTTCACGTTCAAATTGAATTTATTACATGCAAAAATATCTGGGACATCCCGGAAATGTGTGTTTTTTGTGTTTTTATACACAATTGAATTTTTGAACCATTCCAAAAAAAAATTTTAACAATTCAAATTAATATGGAAAAATTTTAACAATTCAAAACAGAACAAAGCAGCTTTTTACCCGGATTAAAAGTATGAAACACTGTCAGATTTAATTGCGTAGATTTTGAAAAGTGATGGGCAATTATCCCACTGCTCTATAAAACAAAATGTTGTAAATCTATAACCATTGAGTATATACTCAAAGCTATAACTGAAGGGCTGACCATATACTCAAAGCTATAACTGAAGGGCTGACCATGAAATATGTTTTATTGACAACTTTGCAAAGTTCCGTATATGTCGGATGCTTCCTGGCCGAAAGAACAGCTATATGCCAACTGCCAAATGTGCCCTATTTCCTCTTCACTGAGTAAAGAAACGGATTCATTTTAGGGCAAATGAGTGGAGTTTCCGAGTTTTTCTTTAAAAGGGGCTATTACCCCAAAAAAAAGTTAAAAAAAAATATTATAGCATAATAGGCCTACTACACTAAATTTACCGTTAAAAAATAATATCTTGTAACTGTGATTTATATAATTTTTTTAAATTTTAAAATCATGAAATTTTCGAATATTTGTGTTTAGGACAATTTCATAAATCGACTTAACCTTGCTTCTTTTTTGTTCAACAAAGATACTATAAATCATCATGCCAATCTTAAATGGCCCTTTAATCGTGTCTTGAAACTGTGCACAATTATTATACACTCAAAACACGCAAAAATATGAATTCAAAAATCACACCCCTTCTTGGTAATCAGCATAATTTGAAAGAACCACTTGCCAAAATAACAAAACAAAATAAAGAGCATTTACAGAGAAGGATGTCTAGTCCTTCAATAATAGCCAAAATTTTTCGGATCAAAATCCTCTCAGGTCACAGGGCATAAAGATCGTCCCCATATTATTTCTTTTGAGAGATTTTTGCCGATGGGACCTAGCTCGAAAAATACCAATTTCGAAAAAAAAATCCGGGTCATGGTGAACCCATTACTTTTTTCTCCTTTCCCTGGGCGGGAGGCCACTTCTCCGGGAAAAGAGGCCACTTTTCCTGGGTGGAAGCTACTTCTACAGGCCGGGAGGCCACTTCTCCTGGGCGGAAGACCACTTTTCCTGGGCAATAGGCCACTTTTCATGGGCGGGAGGCCATTTTTTCTAAGCGGGAGGCCACTTCTCCTGGGTGACGGGATACTTCTCATGGGCGGGAGGCTACTTCTCCTGGGTGACGGGATACTTAATACATTGATTTTTTTGTTTGGATAAGTTTCGAAATGTGAGACTGTAGGACAACCATACCATCCCTTACTACGGTGCAAAGGTTGAAGGATAAAGATGACTGTATCTTCTGTTGGACGAGCCAGGATCAACCAGGCAGTAATGTGTAGAAAATATGTCATGCATTTCGAGAGCTGAATTTCAGGCAAAAATGCTCTTTGATATATTAACACATTAATAAATATTTAATGAATTAATGAAACTAGTACTGCAAACCTGAATATTGATCACGGAATGTGGGTGGGTAAAATAAATTAAATTTTCACTTGTCTATGTTTGTTGTTACACATTTCTTCGACAGATTGTGTTGTGTTGTTTGAATTTTTTTTTAAAGGTGTTCTGTTTATTAAAAAAATACATATTTGTGTATTTAAAGTTGCTCGTAGATACTTACCATTGTATATCATTGAAAGACTATCTAATCGTTGTATGCAACTATGTATTGAAAGAAATGCTGCCAATAAAATAGCTACTAATAAATTACCTACTTCTAATTTGAATCCTTGAATCCGACCAATAAGAATCGAGCGAGCAAACAGTTGCGAGTCGGCATGCCGGAAAATTGCAGATCTTCGACTAGAGAAATTCTTTTAAAAAACGGGGGGGGGGGGGGGAAATGAAAATAAAACATGAAAAATGAAAAATGATAAAATTTAATTAAAAAGTGATTTGTTGGACGATCCCACTCAAACGAATATGGGGATCAGAAACAGGATATCAAAAAATAATAGAAATTTTGCGGTACATCCAAACCTACTATTATTGGATGAGCGTAGCGAGCGAAGACCATGTAATCTTCTGTTTTGGGGAATGGTCGTGGGGCTCGAAGCCTCTCCCCTGGTATTTTTAGTGCCTGGTGCGAAGCACCTATAACTAAAAATCTAAGATTCTATTTCACTACACTGGAGAGAACAAATCCGGATTTTTTTTCTGTATTTTTGGCTGTTTGTTAACACGATTCCGGCTAAACCGATACTCCAATTGCAATGAAATTTTGTTGAGGGCTTTTGAAATCTTTGAACTTAGAACTGCCACGTTTTTGAGCGCAATCGAAAAATTATTTCTCATAAAAATCGCAAATTTACGTTTTTTTTTAATTTAAAAAGAATATATTTTGTTTATGCTTCATCCGATTGTAATGATTTTTTCACAGAACCTTAATTTTACGAATAATATATTCGTGTGAAATTTGAGCGTAATCGAAATAATTTCTCATGAAAATCGCAATTTTACGATTTTTTCGATTTTTTAAAACATTCTTTGACGAATAACACCTACATGCTTTATCTGATTGTGATCATTTTTCCACAGAACCTTAATTTTATGAATTAATATATTCGTGTGAAAATTTAGCGCAATCAAAAAATTATTTCTCGTGATAATTGCAATTTTACGATTTTGTTTTATTTTTAAAATTTCTTCGACTTATAACATACGAGCTTTAACCGATTGTAATATCTTTTTAACCTTAATTATATGAATTAATATATTCGTGTGAAATTTGAGCGTAATCGAATAATTATTTCTTATGAAAATCGCAATTACACGTTTATTTTTCGTTTTTAAACATTACGCTGATCCATCAAGCGCCTGAAAAAGCGTTTGCGAAGCTTCCTAAACACTAATATTCTTCTGTTATACTTATAGTAAAAATATTATGTTCAATAGACGAGTGAGCGAAGCGAATGAGGATTTATAACGCCACTTATCGAGCTTTCGTCGTGACTAATGTGTCAAATGTCAAATGTCAAATGTTAAATATTAAACGTTAAATGTTTAATGTAAATGTTTAATGTTAAATGTAAAATATAAAATGTTAAATGTTAAATGTTAAATGTTTAATGTTAAATGTTAAAATATGTTTTTTTTTTGTTTTTTTTTGTTTAATACAAATTTATTTTATTGTCATAGAACATAGAACATACATGACTCATACACCATAGCAAATTTGTACAAATAAATAATTAATGTTACATAGGCCTACAGAAATAAATCTAACAAGAATATAATCAAAAAACCCACAAAGCCTGAAAAAGGCTTAACTGTGGGGTAAAGACAATTAATAAATTATTTAAGATGGTGACAATACAGAGAACGGAACATATAACCAAAATAAACATGAAAAACATGTATGTATAAATACTTTGGTTGCATGACATATTCAGTTAATTTGTGAAATCCAAAAAATTACAGAAAAAGAACAAAGAGCTTAGAAAAATAAATAAATCGGAAAACATTGTCAAAAGGTGTCAGAAAGAAGATAAGATTTTAGTTCAGTTTTAATTTTTGAAATGTTAGACAAGGTTTTCAGTGAGGAGGGCATCAAGTTGAACGTAGAAGGAACCGAGTAAGAAAGTGAACGTTGGCCATATTTGTTGTTAAAATTGGGAATTTTGAATGCCCCCGCCACTTTTAACCTTGTATCCTTGCACGAGTCTAACAGAATCTTGAAATCTGATTTAAAATAGAAGTGTAATATAAATCTATATATAAACAATGAAGATATTGGCAGCACATTACAAAAAGAAAATATTTGTTTACGGGAGAGTTCTGAATCGGTTTTAAAGTCACACATTACCATTTTTAACATTTTTATTTGTAAATCTTCTTCTTCTTCTTAAAAATAAATGTTAAATGTTAAATGTAAAATGTTAAATGGTAAATGTAAAATGTTAAATGTTAAATGTTAAATGTTAAAAGTTAAAATATGTTAAATGATGTTAAATGTTAAATGTCTGTTTGTCCGGTCCCATACGGCCGAACGGTCAAATAGATTGAGCTGAAATTTTAAACTGACATCCGTAATCAGGTAACTGAGAAATGCAAACAAAATGATAAAAATCTGCTGCGATTTAAACCTACAAGAAATAATAAATTCGAAATTATCTTAAAATTTGTATTAGGATTTATTTTAACGACAATGGTTTTGTTTTTTGATTAGTCATTTTCATTGAATCATTGTGGCTGGGATTGTATGCAGTGACCAAGGTATATAGAATCTTGCACGCTCGAGGTACCCTCAAATTCTGCTCGGAGATAATCTGAGTAAACCTTGCTATATTTACACGTATTTCGTACTGGCTATGTTTTCCAAAGTATCGTCACAATTGATGTAGACTACACTGCGTTATATGCAATTCAAAACATGTTTCATAGTTTTTTAAATACCAGGAAAATGCCAAAGTCGTTATTAGTCGAGTGAGCGAGTCATGTGTTGAGTACACGCGGGAACATTTGCATTTAAGTTTGTATAATTAATAGGGTTTTGAGTTTAGATGGTATAAGGTAAGTGAACTGTAAGGTCGTAATGCACCACTCTAGCTTATGATAGGCTAGAGATGCCTTAGGTAGGGGGAAGAAAGGGAATGTTCCAGGGTACTCAACGCATGGCTCACTCACTCGTCTAACAACGACTTTGGCGTTCTCCTACTGATTAATTTTCTTCTTCCATTAGATAAGTACGATGTTAGCATGAAATGTTAAATAATGCTTTTTTATCTTGGAGTGTGTTTTGTTAGTTGCTCTTGAGTAGATAACACTTTCTTGGTAATACTCGACCTACTAACGACCAAATATCACCTTTCATTAAAACATGTAGGCCAACATCGTTCATACAAATGATCAAACGTCAAAAGTTACCCGCCACCTCTTGAGAGGGGTGAGGGTGCCATGGACCAATTTAAACCTTCATTTGGACTGTCTCTGCGACCCACTTCCCATGCACCCCGTCTGGGCCTGGGGTAGACATTGGCCCAGCAGTTGGTTCTGCTAATCTTAAAAGGCGAGGAAAGAAACAAAGTCCATCTTGCAAACATCAGCTGCTAAGAATAGCTGCTAGCTGCTAAGAATATTAGTTCCCGGTCGTCTTCGGGGACTATCCTCCTTCCAGTGACGACCTCCCCGACGACGATAATGATCATGACGACACTAACGATGACAAAGACGATCACGACGTGAGAATCTTCCCTTTCCTACGCGTGGCTTCCTCCCCATATCCCCTTAGCTATAGAGTGACCCTATCATTAATAATAAACAAATCATTTGAAACTGGTATTTTCCCTTCAAAGCTGAAAGAAGCTAAAGTTATTCCACTTTATAAGAAAAAGGGTTCTCTAAACGACCCAAACAACTTTCGCCCAATATCTCTTCTCTCTTCCTTCTCAAAAATCTTTGAAAAAGCCTTTTATGCCCGCTTAACCTCTTTTATATCCAAGCACAATATAATATCACTAACCCAACATGGTTTCCAAAAAGGCAAATCAACTACCACAGCTATTTTTTCACTTCTTACAACTATCCACGATGCACTTGATAAAGGGGACGTTCCCATAGGCATTTTTTACGATCTTAGTAAAGCATTTGACACCATCGATCACTCTATCCTACTATACAAATTAGAATCAATGGGAATCAGAGGCCAGGCCCACTCCTGGATCTCCTCTTACCTTTCTGACCGGTCTCAAATAGTCGAAATCCGCAAACTCAAAAATAACACCTACCACCCTTTTCATTCTCAACCGCTGATCCTGAAAAGTGGTGTCCCACAAGGAACCATTCTTGGACCACCCTTCTTCCTCCTTTATGTCAACGATATGCCAGAATGTTTCACCACTGGTATACTAACACAATACGTCGATGATTTCAGCCATATACTCACAGCACAAAAAGGAAAATCTTTAGCACCACTCTCACAAATGTCCAACGAACAAACTTCCATAATGTCACAATACTGTAACAAAAACCTCCTTTCTCTTCAACCGTCAAAAACGGTGTATTTAAACTTCCACTCACAAGTTCCACCCACCGAAAGCCTCCTCATTCGCATCTCATCTAAGAGCATTGCCTGCTCTGACGCCATCAAGTTCCTGGGTCTACATGACTGACACTCTTGATTGGACAGACCACATAGACGCTGTTTGCTCAAAGATAAAGAGTGGATGTTTCCTCCTCAGAAGAATTAAAGCCCTAGTCAGCCACAACGTCCTTATTCTCATATACCATGCTCACATCCACTCACACATATCATACGGACTTATTTTCTGGGGAAACTCGCCACAAGCTATAAGAGTTTTTAGATTACAAAAACGGGCCATTCGAATTATAGTAGGAGCCTCTTGGCGTACCTCGTGCAGAAATATCTTCCCCACCCAAAAAATCTTGACCTTAGCAAGTACTTTGATACAACTTGCAGCAGTCTTTGTCAAATCAAACCCTCACCTCTTCAAATTAAACTCAACGATTCATGACCATGATACACGATCGCAATCAAAAATTCATGTCCCAACTCATAATACAACGCGTTTCTCCAAAGGACCTCATTACCAATGTCTAACAATCTTCAATCATATACCCCCAGAAATTAAAAATATACAATCCCTAGACTCTTTTAAATATACATTGAAATCATTTCTTAAAAAGCGTTGCTTCTACACCATCAATGAATACCTTCATCCAGCTGACGTTTAACTTAATCTTGTGCCCGAAAATATAAATACCCCACCCATAGCTTTACACTCAACTTTCCTTCACACTCCTGAAACTACTATGTATTTTCATGAATATAATTTAATATAAATAAACAATTCAATAAAAAAATAAGTATTATGTATAGAAATAGAAGGAAAGATATTATGAAATTATGAAATGTATATTTTAATGTATATTTTTTATAAAATTGTTAACAATTATGTATTACTCTCCATAGGCTAGGCTATTCACTTTCTCTAAAAAGAGTTATACTTATGCAATGTATGAGTCAAGGTGAATAAAGTTATTGTTAGTTAGTTATAACCAGTGGCAAGTATTTTGGGAGAGAATAAAAGTCCATTTAAGTTTTCATTATACACCAAAGCGGTGAATTGGCGGTGAAAATAATTTAATATTGATTTGAAAGCTCTATATCTCTCTCCCCCATTTAAAAAAAAAAAAATTGGTGTGGTACCTTGTTAAAGATTTGCTAAATACAATAAAATGTAGTTATGAGATTTCAGAGCAGATTTTAGCAGAGTTGGTTTTGTTCTGACCAAAAGCGCGGTGAATTGGTGTTGATTTTTTTTTTAAATTTCCAGTTTTTAGTGGTAAATTTCGTTTTTACCATAAATATCTACTACTGCGTATTACCTAACGGTTGACGCTCCCTTATTCCTAATTAACTAAAATCTCTGCCACCAGTGCTTGAAATAAAAATAATTTCTCCTTGCCTCACGCATCATGACAGTTCAATCGATCCTATCTCTCTAATTTCATATAATTAGAAACACAGAGTGGTCGGAAAATGTTTCGTGGGGAAAACGAATATTATCCTCGTTTGATGTTTTTTTCCCTGCCTTTAATGTTGGAATATATTCGAGTAAATACTGGAATTAAATTATGAAAAAAATATGAAGTAGTGTTCATAGAAATGTATTTGTATGTGCGCAGATTGTAAAGTTTCGTTCGGTGACCTGGGATGGTATAGCGGCCATGACAGTCCAGTAGCATTGCCCTGTCCTCCTTGCAAGGAAGATGGCGAGTTGTGAAACAGAGCTAGGTGGTAATCCAGAGATAAGGGAGCATGGAATGGAACCTATGATCAGTTTGCTCTTCAAGTTAGGTAAGTAATATGTATTACAATAATTGCAACACAGCCACTCAACTGAGTGCTCGAATCATTTAGCTGTCTTTAAACTTTAATCTCATTTCTTCGACCAATTTTGTCTGTGCCTTGTCATTTTCCCAGCTTATGATATTGGGCTGAATTTACTTCAGCTTTTTCTAGATGTTTGTGTTTCCATTTTGACACTATTTTGTAAACGTTAACTTCGTTTTGACTAGATCGATAAACGACTTCGGAAATCCTTACTGTAAAAAACTTTAATTTTTCTCCCCAGTAGACACAAATATAAATAAATAAATAAAAAAATTGGTTTCAAAGTACCCAAACAGTCGCATAACTGATAATCAGTGGGTTACATTAAATTTAAATAGACCCCTTGATATTGGTCTATGGTAAACATCACTTGAAGATGCGTAAAGCCTCCATTTGCAAGATCAATAGTATCAAAATGGCTTCTACTACAGGACTTGTAGATAGGCCTTGTTGATTCTGGCGTTGTTCCGCGGGTGTTCGCACTGTCCATACCACTGATTGCTATATTTCCTATTAAAAATATTGATCTTTGGTTGGATATCGCTCACTCGTCGATTGCGTCGGGGCCTACAGAGTTGGCTTGGTCACTTTGATTTAAAGTCCTCCACTGAAAATCAGTTATATAACTGAGTGGATAGACTCTAAATACAATTTATTTATTTATTTTTATTGGATGAGCGTAGCGAAGATTCCATTTCACTACACTGGAGAAAAAAATCCGGAATGTTTTTTTTTTCTTTCCCTCATTTTTTTCTGTATTTTTGTGTGTTTGTCAGCACGATTCCGGCTAAACCGATACTCCGTTTGCGATAAAATTTTATGGAGGCCTTCAAAATCTCTGCACTTAGAACTGCCACGTTTTTGAGCGCAATCAAAAAATTATTACTTATGAAAATCACAATTTTACGATTTTTTTCGATTTTTTGAAAATTTATTTTACTTATAACACCTACATGCTTAATCCGATTTTAATGATTTTTTCACAGAACCTTAATTTTATGAATTAAGATATCCTTGTGAAATTTGAGCGCAATCGAAAAATTATTTGTCATGAAAATAGAAATTTTGTGGGTATTTTCTTTTTTAAAACAATTTTTTTACTTATAACACCTACATGCTTTATTCTATTGTAATAATTTTTTCACAGAACCTTAATTTTATGAATTTATATATTCGTGTGAAATTTGAGCGCAATCGAATAATTATTTCTTATAGAAATCGCAATTTTTCGATTTTTTCTTTTTTTAAATTAGTACGATTAATTTAAAAAAAAAGTTTTTTTTTTATATTTTAATTTAATTTTAAAAAATCTTCAACTTAGTAATAATTTTTACACAGAACAACAGAAAATCCGCATAACACATATCAGCTCAATGCACCAATTACGCTCATTTAACAACGCGGCGGGACTTAAGCGTTTTCCTAGTTTATTTAAATGGAATACTCTTCCTTTTGAATTAAAGGGGTATCCAACCGCTAAACTCAAAAAATATTTCGTTCAGCTTACCAACTTATCGATTTAGAAATTTACAGAAAAATTATTAGGTGCACCATGACCCGAAAAAAAAATAGTCAAACTTGGTATTTTTCGAGCTACATCTCAACGGCAAAAATCTCCCATAAGAAATAACATGAGACGAGTTTTATGTCACGTGACCTTGGAGGATTTTTGGATAAGCGTAGCGAGCGAAGCGAAGATTCCATTTCACTACACTGGAGAAAAAAATCCGGAATGTTTTTTTTTCTTTCTTTTTTTCTGTATTTTTGTGTGTTTGTCAGCACGATTCCGGCTTAACCAATACTCCAATTGCGATGAAATTTTCTAGAGACCTTCGAAATCTCTGAACTTAGAACAGCCACGTTTTTGAGCGTAATCGAAAAATTATTTCTCATGAAAATCGCAATTTTACGATTTTTTCGATTTTTTAATAATATCTTCGACTTATAACACCTACATTCTTGATCCGATTTTAATAAGTTTTTCACAGAACCATAATTTTTTTAATTAAGATATTCGTGTGAAATTTGAGGGAAATTGAAAAATTATTTCTCATGAAAATCGAAATCTTACGGGCTTTTTCTTTTTTTAATCAATTTTTTGACTTATAACACCTACATGTTTTATCTGATTGTAATGATTTTTTAATAGAACCTTCATTTTATTTATATATTCGTGTGAAATTTGAGCGCAATCGAATAATTATTTCTTATAAAAATCGCAATTTTACGATTTTTTTCTTTTTTAAAATTACGATAAATTAAAAAAATTAAAAATTGAAGTTTATTTTTAATAAAATTTAAAATAATTTTAAAAAATCTACAACAAAGTAATGATTTTTTCACAGAACAACAGAAAATCCGCATAACACACTGGCAGCTTAATGCACCAATTACGCTCATCCAACAACGCGGCTAAAGCGTTTTCCTAGTGATACAAAAAAATATTTGCCGTTTTTGACGTACTAGGTTGCCTTTTCTGTAAATCTTCTACATTTTGTTTTGTAATTTGAGCAAGTGTTTCGATCAAAATTTGCTGATTACTAACAAGGGATGTGATTTTGGAATTAATATTTTTCGTATTAAGTGCATATTTGTGCACAGTTTTAAAACACTATTTTTTCAAGGGCAATTTAAGATTAGCACGGTGCTCTGGTATCTATGTGGGACAAAAAATAGCAGGTTATAGCCGAAATTAAAAAATTACAAAATCACCAATATTTGCATTATTTTCTGGATTAAAAAATTGAATAATTTATTTAAAATCACAGTTACAAGATATAATTTTAAAGGGTCAATTTAATGTAGTATTATGCTATAGGTTGTGTGGTTAAAAATAATTGTTTTGGGTAAAAGCCCCATTAAAGGAATGTAGACACTTTCAAATCGGTCTCAAGAGAGGCCCACACGTTTTTATATCACAAAATTATTATTATATATTTGTGCAAGAAATTAATTCTAGCTACTTTTCACTCATTTAATTATATATATATTAGCCAGCGGTTAAGCCGAGCTCGTTTAACCGGTTCCCACTCGAACACCGAAGTTAAGCAGAATCGGGCGTGGTCATGGGTAGAGTGGGTGACCGCTCTACCCTGAAACTCACGTATACCGCTGGTTAGAGCAGATGGAGGGTTCAAGAGCTAGTGTAACGGCTTCGTTCTCCTTGACGTCTGCTCGGCAGTCCGGGTTAGTGGAGGAACCTACATGACTGTCAAAGTTACACCGTCCTTTATTCGGATGGGACGTTAAGCCGTTGGTCCCCTTGGTACTTTTCGAAAGGAGTAGGCTACGTGCCGGTACCGGGTTTCCCCTCCTCCCTTCTGTTCATACTTCATCCTCACCTATCACCACTCATCGTCTCGATTTGCCAAAGTGCATAAATATGAGACGTTAAGCAATATTCAATCAATTAATTATATTATATAATTTACTCAAATGTTTCGTTCTTAATCTTATTTTCAAAGTTTGATAGATTTGCTTATGATTGATATAATATTGTTAAATGCTATTTACAGTTCTCTCAGTTCCATTGTGTCAGCGTTGCTCTTCTGTCATTCTCGTGACAATTTGTTGCTCGAAAGACAAGTTAAATCAAGATAAGATAAGATAAGATAAGATAAGATAAGATAAGATTTGATAAGATAAGATAAGATAAGATAAGATAATATAAGATAAGATAAGATAAGATAAGATAAGATAAGATAAGATAAATAATTTTCGTAACAATTTGTTGCTAGAAAGGCAAGTTAAATCAAGATAAGATAAGATTTGATGAGATGAGATAAGATAAGATAAGGTAGGTTAGGCTAAGATAAATAAAATAAGATAAGATATGGTAAGATGATTTATTCACCGGATTGACTAATACATTGTACAGATATTGGTTTCGTCAGGGTTTATAAAGTAGAAAATAGAAACAATATACACGTAATATACAATAAACATACACAGCAGCACACGATATATACAAAATATAGTGATACAATAGTAGGCCTAAACAAGAAGCCTTCAAAATCAGTAAACATATTCATAGGATACAATAGTAAGACATGTAGTCGTTCATCTCGGTCGAAAGTTGGGCTCAACTTGGGGGGCAAGGGCTAACCCATACAATTTGGTTCTACACATCATGGAGCATGTATTTTTGTATAACTGAAGAAAAAATTTCACTGCTAACAATACGTCACGACGCTTCAAAGATGGTCGACGCTTCATTTCTAACGCCGCACATTGACTTACTAAAACCAAAATAAATGTCAGAAAAATAATTTCAGACACTTGATTTTACTTGTATTCAATTCAGAAGAAAATTTTCAACAATACAAATGCAATTTACATAAAAATACAACAATGGAATAGTCTGTTATAGGTCGAAATAGACCTCGTGAACCCACTTTTTCCTAACTACGCCTTAATTTACGGACATCTCAAGTGTACAATATAAATCCGATGATTTTGGAAAAAATCACTATTGTGTGTTAGCATATTGGCAACAAGATGGCTACAACAGAATTTGTATATAATGGGCTTTTCAAACTAAAATAATTACAAAACTTAACATGTGCGTATAATGATTCTCATTAATATCCTGTGATTTGCACATTATTGTGCAGTCCCAGGCCATAAGACCCGTAGGTATTTCGACCTGGATGGATTTTATCTTCTAATCCTGTTAGGGTGTATTTTAAGGATAGAAAAAATGTTGGGTAGACATCTGTCATTCTGGGCCTAAGTTTTTTACGACGCCATCTTCTTTTAGGCACATGCATATAGAACACGCTCTTGGTTTTCACAAATTTTCTATAACTTTTATTACAGCTGTAGTAAAACTGAAGTTATATTTGGATTCTCCATGAAATTACCAATTAAATGAAATATTTGGTCATCCTGGGAACATAATGGGATTATTTATAGAAAATTACATATTATAAGACATGCAGATAAGTTATACGGATTGTTCGTTTATGATACACATATAACATTTGACACACTATATTAGGAATATAACTGGAAATTGATTTGAATGTTGGGCTTTTTCAGAATTGTCCCACGACTCCAAAAGAGGCCATTTTACAAGATGGCGGCGAAACATATTGTTTTTTTTTTAAATTTGATGATAGAATGTTGAAATTGGGTAAATACATAGAACATGCCATTGAAAAATAACTTTTGTGTAGGGTCATGTCAAACTAACAGAATGGCACAAATGGCGGCCATTTTGAAAGAAGGCCGTCACACACATAAACCACGTAAATTTAATGATATCATCTTGTTATTTGATGGTATAAAGTAGGGCACGCTATTGAAAAATTACGGTTTTATATGTTATGACAATTCAATGCTGTTTAAAAACAATATAATAGCTGCTCTTTTGAGAAAATGCAGATGCTAGCGGCATCGGCGGGACCGAGCGGGCCAATGGTCGATCGGTATTTTAAATTAGTGCCCGCTGATTGGCTAGAGCTATCCCGCCGCTGATGTCACCATCTGCAAACCTCCGATGGAGCAGATAGTATAAGGATCAGCTACCGCATAGCTACATTAATTGCTATGACATTAAAAACTAGCAATAATACCATACTTATAATAATACACGTGTTTTTCGTACACATAGAAAAGCAATTGACTAGTTTCTATAACACATTATCTTGTTTATGAATTTTTAATATGTAAATGAAAATGTTCATGTTCCCATTTAAGTTTAAGTAACTAAATTCTCGTTTGTAATAGGCGATAGTCCGGTAATGACTGTCATTTGTGCAAAAAAAAAAATTTTTAGTTAATCCGTTTGGGACCCACTACATATACACATAATTAGCTTTTTGCCAGCTAACTATAAGCGCCCCATCCACCCAATCAGATGAAGAAGAAACCTTTGTAGAAATATTTGGTTGGTATATATATCCAAGTATAACAAGGTGAAGATAAAAATAAAGTTTTATCTGTTACGAAACATCAATAAAATAATGTATTGCATTTAGCAACATTAATGTTGCTATTTGCCCTACTTTCCTACTGTGATTATCTTCATCCTTAACTCCATCGCACTTCGTAATTTAATTTGTGATGTTTTGGATGGTAATGTACAGGAACTCGAAAACATGGTCTTCAATTTATTTTCCCATGATCTTCTACATTTTTTGACTATGTCCTATTCATGCATTCTAAATAAATTTTATGACACGAGACTATAATTTGGTCAACTTTTGGCAACTGTTTGGCTGCTTTTTAACGACCTCTTGGAAACCTAGTGGCAAACGATTGGCGTATTTTTGGCAATTCCTCAATGAATTCTTGGCTGTCTTGTAAGGGTTGCGAACAGGTTACCAAGAGGTAGTATTTGACACAAAACGAGTTGTTGGCTTACTTTTGGCTTCTCCTCTTCTTCTGGCGACTATACTGGGCGAACTTCTTGGTTTCTTGTTTGATACTTTAAAGTAACCTATTAGCTAACTGCGTGTTGACTGTTTGTTTTCCCTTTGGTAACCAGTTGGGTTGATTGGATATTGCTTAACGTCTCATATTAATGCACTTTGGCTATTCGAGACGATGAGTGGAGAAAGATGAGGAATAAGTATAAACAGAATGGAATAGGGGAAAACCGGTACCGGCACGTAGCCTACTCCGTTCGATAAGTACCAAGGGGACCAATGGCTTAATATCCCATCCGAAAGGACGGTGTAATCCTTGACAGTCATATAGGGGTAACCAGCTGGAAACCTTTTGAGATCTACTAGGAATACGCACTATCAGATCGGGATTGAACTTGAAATAAGTAATCTAATAGTAAAAGGCCAGTTATTAAAGCAAGTTGCAGGTTTCTCTCTCTTATGGTTTCATCAAATCTTGACAAATGGCGAAATGGATGCCGTTGGTGTCACAGTGCAGATGTAACTTGCTGAACACATTAAACACTCTTCATCCAATGACATGCCCCATGTGTGAACCAAATTTAAACATTGTATTGCCCATTTTAGAAGATGTTTTATTGAAGCTGAATTAAACTCAGCATAGGTGGGTAGAGAGCTAATGGCTGGCTTGATAAAACTGAGAATGGAAAATGGTAGTAGTTAATTCTGTGTTGATGTTTTTGGGTCCCAAACGGATAAACTATGAGAAACCAAATTTTACACCAATGACAATCGTCTACCGGGCTATCGCAATCAACAATTGAGAATTTAATTACATTAACTTAAATGGAAAAATAAACACTTCCATTTTCATATTTAAAATTCATTAACAAGATAATATGTTATAGAAACTAGTCAATTGCTTTTCAATGTGTACGAAAAACACGTGTAGCCTATTGTTATAAGAATAATATTATTGCTAGTTTTTAATGTCATGGCAATTCATGTAGATATGCGGTAGCAGATCCATATAGGCCCCACTACATTGTTTCTAAAAAGTATTGAATTGATATAACACACGTAATTTTTCAATAGCGTGCCCTACTTTATACCATCAAATAACAAGATGATATCATTAAATTTACGTGGTTTATGTGTGTGACGGCCTTCTTTCAAAATGGCCGCCATTTGTGCCATTCTGTTAGTTTGACATGACCCTACACAAAAGTTATTTTTCAATGGCATGTTCTATGTATTTACCCAATTTCAACATTCTATCATCAAATTTGAAAAAAAAACAATATGTTTCGCCGCCATCTTGTAAAATGGCCTCTATTGGTGTCGTGGGACAATTCTGAAAAAGCCCAACATTCAAATCAATTTCCAGTTATATTCCTAATATAGTGTGTCAAATGTTATATGTGTATCATAAACGAACAATCCGTATAACTTATCTGCATGTCTTATAATATGTAATTTTCTATAAATAATCCCATTATGTTCCCAGGATGACCAAATATTTCATTTAATTGGTAATTTCATGGAGAATCCAAATATAACTTCAGTTTTACTACAGCTGTAATAAAAGTTTTAGAAAATTTGTGAAAACCAAGAGCGAGTTCTATATGCATGTGCCTAAAAGAAGATGGCGTCGTAAAAAACTTAGGCCCAGAATGACAGATGTCTACCCAAGATTTTTTCTATCCTTAAAATACACCCTAACAGGATTAGAAGATAAAATCCATCCAGGTCGAAATACCTACGGGTCTTATGGCCAGGGACTGCACTATCATGTGCAAATCACAGGATATTAATGAGAATCATTATACGCACATGTTAAGTTTCGTAATTATTTTAGTTTGAAAAGCCCATTATATACAAATTCTGTTATAACCATCTTGTTGCCAATATGCTAACACACAGTAGTGATTTTTTCCAAAATCATCGGATTTATATTGTACACTTGAGATGTCCGTAAATTAAGGCGTAGTTAGGAAAAAGTGGGTTCACGAGGTCTATTTCGACCTATAACAGACTATTCCATTGTTGTATTTTTATGTAAATTGCATTTGTATTGTTGCAAATTTTCTTCTGAATTGAATACAAGTAAAATTAAGTGTCTGCAATTATTTTTCTGACATTTATTTTGGTTTTAGTAAGTCAATGTGCGGCGTAAGAAATGAAGCGTCGGCCATCTTTGAAGCGTCGTGACGTATTGTTAGCAGTGAAATTTTTTGTTTAGTTATACAACAATACATGCTCCGTGATGTGTAGAACCGAAATGTATGGGTTAGCCCTTGCCTCCCAAGTTGAGCTAATTTTAGGCCTTCTTGCCTTCGAGATGAACGACTAATGGTGGGAATGCCTCCGGTACAGTAATAAATTAGTAATGATAAAACAACAGATAGAATAGAATAGAATAGAATAAAAATAGAATAGAATAGAATAGAATAGAATAGAATAGAATAGAATAGAATAGAATAGAATAGAATAGAATAGAATAGAATAGAATAGAATAGAATAGAATAGAATAGAATAGAATAGAATAGAATAGAATAGAATAGAATAGAATAGAACTTTATTTGTAAAAGAGTATCAATTACAAAACGGCGAGGTTCGAACACTGTTCGCTCTTCCACCTAACCACTTACATTAACATAAGAATAAAACTAATAAGTTTAGATTTTGAAAGAACAACTTAATATGACAAACTAACTAAACATTAAATTGTATGAATATATATATACTAATACAATGCATCATGATAAGTACCATTGGTTCATTTCTAAACATAGAAGAAATAGAAACATACTAATACAGTGGCACTATAATATACTAAGATTATTGTTCCTATTGTTCATCTCAATGCAAATGTTAAGATACACTCTATGTTTATATTAACACGATATAACTTGCCAATTAATTACTTTAACAATTAAAATCTATGATATACGAAAAACAAGTCAAAATAGTGATTTGCCGTTAGTATTTCAAATCGCAATCTTCTATTTTAGACCTTACAATCTAGGACACTACTAGAAATTACTTCTTAGTTATAGTTAGCATAGACATACTGTTGGGACTGTTTTTTAAAGAGGAAGGGGTTGTTCAATTTCTGTTTAATGTTATCAGGCAACTCATTCCATAGTTTAGGGGCCAGCACTGAGAATGAGGTAGCGGCAGTTGCTGATCGATGAAGTGGTATCTCAAGTAACTTGCGTCGTGTATTGTAGCTATGGTGCATGTTTGTGCATTTTAATTTTTCGTATGGATAAATCGGTCTTCTGTTTCTGATTATTCTGGCTATATTACAAAAATAATGATGGATCCGCCGTTGTTTAATGTTTGAGAAGAAGAAGTAATCAATGAGAGTAGGGTAGAAAAGAGCGTTCTGGCTCACCTGTTTTTCCGGAGCCTCGGAGCCAGTCGGATCCGCGCGCACCGCTCGTGTACAAGACGTTCGACTTTCACTTTTAACTATTTATAGCATACACAATTAGATGTGTATTGTTATTTGAGGCTAGGGCGCGCCAACTGCACGACACTCTTGACCATTGGGGATCAGATAGTTATTAGTGTTGTTAACATCCCCTGTTGTTACTACCATTATTGCGTTTCAACTTCTCTCCTACTCTCTATACCTCAGGGTCCCTTATATCGTTGATCGTCATAAATTTTTTATTTCCCATAAAAAACTTGTACCTGTCTAACATTATAACGAGATTGTGGGGTTTTTGGGTTCTTTTTAATCTTCATGAACAAAGTCCTTTGTTCTTTTAACACCTATCTCATGATCTCAAGTTTACGATGTTCTATTATAGATTAATCAATTATTGTTTTTCCGGAGCAACGCGATTTAAGTTGAATCTTCTAATTCACCCATTATCTGTGTATTATTTTTCGGAGCAGTTTTTAATAACTACAACTTTATATATTATGCCACTCAAAATACAAAAAATTTTTCATAGAAGGGAAGAAAAGAGCGTTCTGGCTCACCTGTTTTTCCGGAGCCTCGGAGCCAGTCGGATCCGCGCGCACCGCTCGTGTACAAGACGTTCGACTTTCACTTTTAACTATTTACAGCATATAAAATTAGATGTGTATTGTTATTTGAGGCTAGGGCGCGCCAACTGCACGACACTCTTGACCATTGGGGATCAGATAGTTATTAGTGTTGTTAACATCCCCTGTTGTTACTACCATTATTGCGTTTCAACTTCTCTCCTACTCTCTATACTCAGCATCCCTTATATCGTTGATCGTCATAAATTGTTATACCTATATAAAGACTTGTACCTGTCTAACATTATAACGAGATTTGTGGGTTATGGGTTCTTTAGATCTTCATGAACAAAGTCCTTTGTTCTTTTAACACCTATCTCTGATCTCAAGTGACGATGTTTCTATTTAAGATTAATTAATTATTGTTTTTCCGGAGCAACGCGTTTAAGTTATATTTTCTAATTCACTTTTTATTTGTGTATTAAATTTTTCGGAGCAGTTTTAAATACTACAACTTATATATTATGCACTCATATATTTGCATAGAAAAAATATATTTTTATAAGCGGCATTCTTTCACTTAGGACTCACAGAGCGGTTCTACATTCAGTTCCATTTTGAGTGATAGGGTTTATTATCCAGAGAGTTTAAACCTTTAAACAAACTTTAGACTTTTACAGAGACGACCCGTTAATCTAAACAATAACAATTTTTTATTTATTTCGATTTTGGGATAA